>VDFB02270651.1:474392278-474422775 GCA_007258455.2 Sequoia sempervirens
ACATGTTGGAATATGTAGGAGTGTACTTACTTTTCTCCAGGTTCAGCATGAGGATGTTGTCTGTCAATTATTCATCAAAACACTTCAAGGTTCAGCAAGGCAATGGTATGGTAATCTTCCACCAAGTTGTATTTGTTCATGGGCAGAGCTAGAAATCTTATTCTTAGATCAGTTTGGTCCTCGCACACAAGACCACTGGGAGAACTTATCCCTGCAAAATCCAATCACAGAGTTAAGTACTTCACTCAATAATGAAGTTATAACCATATCATCTCTTTTCACTCATATTCCAAAGCACAGCCCATTACATCACAATGAAGTTGTGAATGAAACATTTGATGAGCAAGTATATAATTTTGATGACTTGTTTGGTGAAAAGCATGAAATGGATCTAAATTTAGAGCATAATGGAAATCTCAATATAGAGTCTAGCTTTGTTGAGTATACTAATGATGGCTTTGAAGGAGATGAGGTATTAATGCGGGATTGTTGTCATGAGAAATCTTCTAATGATTTCAGCAACTCTCCCGATCAAGATCAGAATCAGGGTGATGAGGAATGGACAAAGGAACATGGCTCATGTTGGCTAGATATCCCACGTGCACAAAATTGAATAAGGAAGAAGTTGGAAGAATTAGGAGATTTGAAATTATTAGAACTTGTTAAACCAACTGGATGTGGGATACATCGAACAAATCAACATTCCCAGATGGATTGCCATGTTTTCTTGGGTAGAATTGAGTTATATTTCATACATGAGATCACTATTGAAGGAATACTTATGGAAGATCCTTGGAGTACGTATCTCGTCGATGAGAAGGATGAAACAACTAGCACGCATGAAAATGGTAGTCAGTTCATCCAAAATGATGAGAGTGACTGTGTGAAGAGGTTCAATTCTTCCCTATCTTTTGATGACCTTGATCCTTGTAGTGAGATGGATTCAACAACTAGTGAAACTCCTCTACCTAGTGCAGACTTGATGGAAGAGGAAAATGGATTCATCGATGCATTCATAGATGCTTTCATGATGATGAATGAGGAAGAGACATACCTTGATGGGTTAACACAAGAAGATGACTCTGCTAATTTAAGTGGTGGACAGATTGAAACAGATAACACACTTCGAGATGAGATTGCCAATGAATCTTGTGGTCAAAGGCAAGGACTTAAATGCCAAAATGAAATCTTAAGAGAAGAAGTCCAAGTAGATGTGTAGATCACTCAAGTGTTCCCTAAAGAAATTCATGACGGGGTACATTTGGATGAAGCAGATGAATGCCAAGAAAGAAACCAAGAGGCTATCTCAGAAGTTGAATCTCTTCAACATAACGAAGAGAATGAGACAAGGGAGTATTTTCTTGATTTTGATTCTGATTGCTCAAATGTGTTGTTAGAAGAAAGTCCTTGCTTAGTATCCACTAATCAATTAGTTCTTAACATTGATGAATTTGATGCTAAGTGGCATGTCCTTGTTGATGAGGTGCGGGAATTTGAATTAAAAGAGTGTTTTCTTGTCCCTGAATCTGTGCATTCAAGTGAGTTTGAAGGAAATCTTTGTTCACCATGTGCAAGTATCCCTGACATCAATGGTGATAAGTTGGAAGCAGATTCTCAAACCCTTGGGGATGACATGTTTCAAGAGAATGTTGAAAGTGAGACTTCATCTCAAGAAATTTAGAAAAATTTTGACTCTGTGCCTGAGATGAATACAAAGATGCTGGTGAGTGAATATCCTGACTGCAAGATGAACCTTGATTCAGTGGTGTTCCATGAGCTGAGACCTTGTGAGGAGGAGATCATACAACACAATCCTGCATTGGTAACTAGAAATCTTCTGAATCAGGTGGTGTCCTTTCATTATCCTCTGTGTTTTAATAATTTTTAGTTTGATTATGTCATTGGGGATAGTAAGACATGTTTGTGGGTAAATCATGACAAAATTGAGAACCCACAGTTGATAATATTTCAAGCTTTATGCCCTCAGAATGAACTTATTGCCTATAAACTTTATATTTTTGAGTATAAAGATAAATTTTCTAGGCTTAGAACTGTGCCTAGTAAGTTAAGATTGCTGCACATAATGAAAAATCAGTCAAGTCAATGTATAAATTTTTAGAGTTTTGTGTTTGTAAAGCTTAGCTTTTGAGTTAGTTTAGGATTAGGATAGGTTAGTGTTAGTTTCCCTTTTCCTATTCTTTTTTATTGTTTGTAGATAGTTTTTTTTTCTGTTTGTAAATATTCTGCTTGTAAATAGCTCTACTGTTGTTTGCTTGTTCTTCCTTTTTCTTTTTGTCTTCCTACTTCCTTGGTTCTTTTGGTTTTTGTTTTGTTTTTTCCTTTGGGGTTTCTCTGTTTCTTTCCATCTTCAAGTGGTGGTTGTTATCTGAAGCATACTTTGGTCATTTGGAGAAGAATGGTTCAGGTATTTTCATGCTTTCTAGTTGGGTGATTTTGTCCTAAATTCATTCAATAAGAGTTGTGGAACGTCTTGAAAACAAGGTGCAAAGTAAGTAACCTTCATCAGCTCCCTCTGAATCTGTCACAAATCAATAAGATCATCTCCTCTTGTAATGGTATATTTGTCCTAGGATGACAATGTTGTAATACTTGAGTGAAAAAATCTGATTTTTCAAGTGTTGTCATGAGGTCCATGGTAGTTATCAAACCAGATTAGGTGTTAAACATCTGACATATTGAAAAAGAGAATTAAATGAATATCTAGAACTTCAAGAGAAAACAGAAAAGATTTTGAAAAAAAAAAGATTCAATATGAATGGGTGATTCCAATATCTCTACCAGGGCTATTGACGTCTGGCTGGCAGTAGAGCAATGCTTTGAGGAAACTAGAGGTATCTCCATCGCCTCTATGGATGCTTGACTGGCAATGGAGCAATGCCCAGGATATCATTGCATGACAACTAAAGGAAATCAACTCATGTAGTTCAAATCTTACACGTTGTTGTCCAAAAAATGAGGAAAACTTCATAAGAGAGTGATGCACAATCAAGCACACACATAGATTCTGAGGTGGCTAGTGTAAACTTACATTTGAGATTTTAGCTCAACCTTGCTTGCTAAAACTGAACCAACTAGAGTTGTGATGTTCATGAACCAGGAGTTCTGGGTGGTCAATCCTTCAGCCTAAAAATGGTTAAACAATTTTCATAGCCAAGTCGCCATTTGTTATGCCTTGAGCATAACCACCCCATTTTGATTTGGGAAACAAAATGGGTCCCCTCCCTTTGTTTTATTTGTTTCTGCCTTTGTTGTTTTCTTTTTGCTCTCGGGGTTCTTCCTTGCTTTCTTCTTGAGTTCTCGCTGGTTCTCTGGAATTGGTTTTCCTTGAGTTCGTGGATTTTCCACCATCTAGATTTTCCTCGATCTCGCCGCCAGCCCTGGCCAAGCCGCTGTTCAGTGGATTGGCCTCAATTTAAATTCTCAGGTGGGACTGCATTTTCCCAAGATCCCCTCGAAAAGGCTCCGTGAGGAGATGCACCTTCTCGTGGGATTTCTTTTCCTCTCAGATTTTCCCAAAACTGTTGTTCTCTATTTCTTTTGGTTTTCCCGAATGTTCTCCTTTCGCTGAAATCCATCCTGTGATACTCTGAATATGATGAAATCTCGGCGAAGTGGAGTAGTAAGGCTAGTTAACAAATGATGATGCATTTTATGAATAATTGAGGCTATTTTGAGATCTCACATGTTGTTCCTTGTTTGATAATAATCGGATTAAGCTCCTAGTGGGTGTTTTCATGTTTATTCCGCTAGAATCTGCCTGACTCAGAATTCTTCAAAATTCCTCCTTGCCTTGGATTTCGTGGGTCAACCTGAAACCCAAACTTGTTGGTATGATCATTTTGTTTGAGAATTTAACAGCACCCTACTAGCATAGGATTCATTCCAATGACGATTTTGATTTATTAACTTCTATTTGTGTGTGATTTTCACCATGTTTTCTGAAATGCAGATTAAATCCTCTACATGATGATATTTTCCAAGGGAGCTCAGTTGGTCCTAAAAATAAGTTAAGGAAAAAGTTGGTAAGACCCCGGGGATGTCACAGCAAGCGATATTCATGTGTAGTCAACTATCGACAAAACATCAATCAAGGTCACGGCGACTAGGAGCTTCCCTTTGGCATGAAATTTTCATTCAGAGAAAGGTCTCAGCAAGATCTAAATGTTTCATCAATCAACAATGGAGAGAGTACATACCGGCTAGAGATTTTGACTTTGGGGTGAAGTCTCGACGACTTCATGAAGTCTCGCCTACTAGCAAGGACCGGGGTAGCACTTTGGCAGGAATTATCTTTTCGGTGGAGGTTCTCCCCAAGTATGTTACGTCTCACGGATCAGTTGATAAGTGAATGCCTCGACCAAATAATCAACATTCAGCATGTGGTCTTGGGGAAGTCTTTTGGTCTTTTTGACTAATGCTCAAAATTACCCATCGTGGAGAGATTTGTTAGTCGGTATGAGGTCTCAGTGAGTCTGCAATGTCTTGCCAACCACCAACAAAGTAACATCAAAGGCTCACGTGCATCGGGGTAATGTCTCATCGATCGGCTCTGGTCACACCGACATTGCATGAGGGGATTCTATCAGTATGGCTTTGGGGAGAGAATCAATGTGTCTCACCGACATGAAGGAGCCCTCGCCAAATGATTCTAAGTTTGACATAACATCTTAGCAAAAGGAGAGGGTCCCACTGATAAGGTATGCCTTCGGGGAGACTAGATGTATTTAGTGTGGTGTATGAGTGACTCAGAAATGTCTCACCGAAGTAAATGAGCCCGACGAGAGTAAAGAGAATTAAGGGAAAGGTCTCCCCAAGCACAAGAAGTCTTGCCGATATGAAATAAGTTCGCCGAAGGATCTGGGGCTCGGGGTAATCTCTTGCCGACCCGATGGTGTCTTAGCAAAAGCAAAGGGCAGGGCTCGATATGATGTCTCACTGACTAGGTGGGCTCTTGCCGAAAGAAAACTGAGCTCAAGAGGATCTCGCCGAGAGCTATAGCCTTCACCATGTGGTCTTCACGAAGGAAGAAAGTCACACTGAAACAAAAAGAGAAGCTGGCGCAAGAAGGTCAACAAGAGGAATTCGGGGAGACTCCAAGCAAACGAGGGGGATTCAATATGAGGTCACAGTGACAAGCGAAGGTCATGTCGACATGAAGCGGGGTCCGACCAAAACAAAAGGAGCCTGACAAGAAAAAAAATGAGATCGATAAGAGGTCTCCCCGACTACGAAAAGTCTGGCCGATAAGCTTGAGCTCTGGGAGAAAAAGAAGACATCACCATGAAGTCTCACTGACCCAATGGGGTCCTGCCGATATAGGATGAGCTCTATATGACTTTTGTAGCTTGCCGAAGGGTCTCACCAAGTGGTCCGCGCTATGCCGATAACTGTTAGAAGACAAAATCGCATCGGGGAGACATAATAAGTGTCTCACTAACATGCGATTCAATGGGGATCACTTTTGAATGCCCAGGAATCTGGCGTGGTGAATTTCTAACCAATTAGGAGGAGCTAAGAGGGCTGACCTATGACCTATGAACTGATTGACCACCCCTATGAAAGAAGACCAACATGATGTAAATGAGATAGACTCCTTTTGAGATCAAAGTGATGACTTGGCTCAGAAAATTGTGGTGGTCTGGAACATGAAGGAAGCCGAATGAAGAAAGGAACTATGACTCACAAGGATAGTTGTAGTGACCACCGATAGGGGTAGATTAGTATTAATGATGATATTTTGAGCATTCAAGGCTGACTGCAAGAGAGTTCAAAGATGGACATGGAGATAGAAGAGTTAATGCTGCAGCAGCAAAAGATCTATAGATCTTTCCCATAAATATTTCATTAGCATGGACAACGAGGATTCACATTGAATGCACAACCAACTTTCTTCAAAAGATCTAAGAGTCGACTCTCCTATAGTCTGTAGATATTTTGTAAACCCTAATACAAGTGGACAACACATTCTTTTTGTTGCAATTTGTATATAAGGCATTCTTGCCTCTTTGTAAAGGTTGGAACTTTGTAGGGTTAGAAAATAGTAGATAGAGGACTTGAATAGAACTGGTAGATAGGAGTTAGATTCAGTAGAAGACTAATATATCTTTCAGTTTTCTTAGTGTAGATGGAAACAATTTGGAGCCACAAATTTTATATACATTGGTGATTGTGCCAAATTTGTAAATGTTGCTTATCTATCTCACTAACAGTAGAAGCAACTAGATCTTAATCTACTTCCTGTTGTGTTCCAGAATGGTGTTTGTCTTGAATTAATCATCTGATTTAGGAAGCTTTCAAGGAATGAATTTTGGTTTTATATTTTGTTTGAATGGTAATATGCAATCTGCTATTGAAATCAGCACTATGAATGAATGAAACTATGTGTTAGTCACAAGTTGAATTTTTTCTGCAATTTTAGTTAGGAATTCCTTGGAAGGTGTCAGGTCTGGTTAATTTGGATGAAGTATCATTCTTTTATGTTCCAAATCCCTGATCCATATTTTTCTATTTCTTTAAAAACCTTGGTTATAGTAGATTTAAATTCATATTTAACCCCAGAACAGTCCAAAAGCTCAATACCAATAGGCCCCTTGAATATTACTGTTACATTGACCACTGAGGGACATCAGCACAATTGAGACCCAACTATAAAGGCCTTGGGAGCTAAGGTATCCATGTGATCATCTTTGTATTTTGGGAGAAACAAGATAGCAATATTTTGTTTGCATGTTGATTGTTCCAAAAGGACCGTCAACACATCTTTCACCAGTCCAAACAGACTGTATAAACTCATACTGAAATACTAAAACATGACTTATAGATCACCAATCTTCAAATCTCTTTGCCAGAGCACAAAAAAGACCTTCACAAGACACATTCTAGATCTGAAATATCTAAAACAAAAAAAAGAAGGACTGTAAAGCAACAATATTTCTCTCAGGCCATAGCAGACCAACTCTGCCAAAACAATTCACATACCAGTGAACGTAACTTTCACAAACCATCAAATGAAAAACTAAAACTTAGGAGGTATCCCCATGAGATCACCATTATCAAGCCTTTAGATCCAAACAAGTGTAGGATCATCACAGGACAAATGCGGAGCACATACCGAAGCACATTCTGAACATTTCCAACACACTGACTTCTCTCATTTATTAATTTTCTCAAAAGCACTTGGAAAATCATCAAACCAACACATCTAGTACACCATAGAGATAGCTCCATATACTCACAACATCTCAGCAACATCTCATCCATACATGTACAATATGCAACATACTAAATTAAGTTGACATCAATGTCAACATTAGTGACAACACCACCAAAAGTTGCTCAAACTTGCAATAAAATCTTTTAACTTGAGGAATTCAATCCAAAAAAAACCCAAAAAATTTGAGAGAAAAAAAACTCAGTCATTCCCCCACAAGATTCAAAACATTTGAGAGATAAAACACACAGTATGGACTTGTACAGAGGTTTGCAACAACAAATTACTATTAAAATGCAAGGAAAAATGGTGTTTTGTTATTGTTTCAACTTCAAATACCATCATTCCAACCTTACTTCGAGCCTTTCAAGGCCTTTTTAAACTTGACACACCAAGAACTAACCCATACAACCAACATTTGAACCCCATGACCATTGGTATCCTACACTTTGCATTTTTTTTGCACTTTTATAATATTACATTTGACAAAATTTTGCAAGAATTGCAACATTTACACAATAAACCCCTAAGGAATCAAATTACATTACCAATGGTCTACTATGACCTTATTGAATGACATTAGACTAAAAACACCTTAAAACCTATTACATGACCTTATTCACAAAAAATGGACCTGGTGGCCTTGCACTAGGTTGAGAAGGTAGGGGCAACGTATGCCTCATAGAAATGGGGTCTCATGGTGATGACCCCATTTCTATGAGGCATACACTACCTCTACCTTCTCAACCCTACCGCATTGGTAGGCTAGTGAGTGAGCTAGCTTGCCAATGCTCCACTAGCTTGCCAAGGAATTTGAATTCACATGCCTTGACCATGCTTCCATTTTGATCCTATCTTGCAATCATGGCATGCCACATTACTACATTTCTTTAAGGCATTCCATCAAAAAAATTCATGTGACCTTTGTCTATGCTAGAAATACTTTTCTATAGGATGATTGTAAGTATTCTTTATGAAGCCTTGAATGACATATATTTCATTTATTTAAATGGATACATTTTTTAGGAAATAATATTCATCTCATTACCATGCTATAGGTAAAATTATCTTCCATGTTGATGAAATGAACAAGGAATAAACTAACAGACAAAGAGTATGAAACCAAAAAATCAAAGGACATAGAATACGTGGCGACATATCATGAAAAGAAGAAATTGGATATGATTGACGAAAACAAGCAAATTGAAAAGGAACCTCAACCATCAAAAAGAGATTAGGAATTGGCAGCACAAAGGGCATGAATGAGAAAGAATCATGGTAAGATAGATTCAGATATCGTAGTTGGGGACACACCCTCTATCACAAGTGAATATGAAGGGACACCATTAAGCACAAGCGAATATGGAGGAACACCATCTACCGCAAGTGAATATGGATGGACACCATCTACTGCAAGTGAATATGGTTGGAAACCATCCACCACATCTCAAGTTGAGAGTATATCATCACTCGGATTTGACAAAGAAGGTAGACCATCATCCCGATGTGAACCTCAAGGTATGTCTTCTACTCCACCCTCGATCGAAGGTACACAATATAGCCCACCTCAATTAAATATTGATGAAATTCCTAATGCTGAGATGTATGTACCTAAGAAAATACCACCTAGAATTTTGTGTAGAAAGCCAAAGTGTTTGATTAATATTGTTGATGATATTTTGCAACACATAGAAGGTAAAATTCCAACATGCACTTGTAGAAGATATGTTGATAACATTTGAAAATTCTTCTTTGAAAGGCTAAATGAGATCGCAAGATGTCAACTATTTGTTGAAATGATGCGAGGTATAAAGTATAGAAACATCATGAACTCTTGGGTTGAGAACATCAAATGCTTCAAGAAAAAACACTATTGTGAAGAATCTAATGGATGCTTATGAGAGTGTGGATAAGACCTCACTCTCAAAGGATAGTAATGTCACCCGATGTGTCATTACTTCGACTTTGGTAAGTAGTCAAACAAAGGGTGCTCATCTCATTAGAAAGATGAGTGAATTTATGAGAATTAGTAGAAAAACTTTATCAAAAGTTGTTCAAACATGACAAAGAATTGAGGGCACTGATTCAAATGAATTATGGGCATTCTCGGGGAGACTACCATGAAAAGATAAAAAATTGTTGAAGCATTGAGAACACTAATTGAAGAGTATTGGAGGAATAACACAAGGCCATCTCTGAATCAAAGGGATGTGGTAAGAAGGATAATCAATAGTTGGAACCGTGAGTCACATCCAAAGCATTTTTTGGATTTGACTCAAACCCATTTTTTTCATAAATTTTAATAGGATTATCCTCAAATTAGTATTTGTTAAATATATTTTGAAATGCTTAAACATTTTTATGTCAAGATAAATCACACACACACACACACACACACACACACACACTACTTCTTGTTGTAGACTACATATTGAATTCTCTAACCATCATGATGTTTATCATTCAAAATGTTTAGATTTGCATACTAATGATGTTTTGCAGGATTGTGGCATAGAAGCCCCACCGACATCTTCAAGAGAGTTATTATAATTTTTTTTTATGTGAAATAGAGAATGGCCAAATATTCTACAGGAAAACATGCTTGGATGGTTCATGTGAGATTTGTGGTGGCTTGTAGCATATTATGTCAACATATGGAAAGCACATATGAGGTGGGACAAAAACTAGTAGAGTTCAAGAAGTATAAAACATGGAATACATTACAAAAGATGGGTCTCAAGTAAAAATGTGTTATTTGGTTATTTAGAAGATTCTAGTGTATCAGTTTATGTCCATGTTTCATGACATATAGTGTATAAGTATGCAAGGCATACCCATAGAGCTCAATGGCTAGACACCCAATTTAAGCTATGCAAGGAAACCTTTCCAGTTGGAAGCACAGTATTAGTGGTTGAATTTGTAGAGAACTACACTCTACAACCACAACATGAGGTTCAGTCACAATATTACAACTATACACAGGTTTTGATATTTGTACACATAGAATTCATTCATGTAGTTGATAGTACATAGGACCAAAGGAAGGTATTGAGGGAGTATCAATTTTATATTAGTGATGATCGCACACATTCTCCAGAGTTTGTGCAAGGTTTCTTCTAGATGTTCTACAGTGATTTGGCTTAGACGGGCATAACATACGGTTGACATATAAGAGACATTATAAGACCATCTAAAATTTCAATTTATTCTATTCAAGAGAGTTGTGTTGTGCAATAGCTATCTTGGAACTCCCAGTAAAGATGTATGACCAAGAGTGACTAAGTTGAGAGATTGGCATGCCTATCCTCAATGGACGCATCACGATTTATGCCTTGTTGTTCTCAAGTTGGAACCAAGTGGTGTGGATTTTTTGCCTATAAGTGACTTCCATCTATTTTCATTTCATTTCTATTTTGGATGCTCTTTCTTTTTCTTCTTTTACTTTGCGCATTTGTAAGTAAACTACTAAAAATTGATTGGTCTCTCCTTGTAGAAAATGTTGATTTATGAGCCATCAAAGGGTAGTTGCATGAAGTTGGGTAGCAATTTCATGGCCACTTTATAAAAAATGTTTTAGAATGCTATAACATGAGCACATTATAACATGCTTGCATTATAGCACGTTAAAAGCAAACAAAAAGTGAATGTCCTAATTTTCACTTCAACTGTTTTCTTCTTCTGCCTGTAGCCAAAACCCCCAAATTTCACGCTCACGTTCTAGGAGGAAGTATTGAGCACAAATATTCAACAAGATTTGCTATTTCTTTGCAAGGATGTCACCATGACGATGAAGAGGTGGGAGAGGTAAGTATTGTTTGTTGTTTGTTTTGAATTTCTTAGTTTTAGGTTGATTTTTTTAGTTTTAGGTTAAATTTGATATATAAATTTTTGAATTTGTAGATGCAAATGAACCCACAAACCCACAAAATCCTTAAGAAGAAGAGCAACCAAATCTTGAAGAACATAATCCTCAACAAGAAAATCAACCTCAACAACAACCTCCTCCACCAATCCCTCAACACCCTCTTGGCACTCAACAAAATTTAATGAGTGAGATTGAGAACAACAAAAAATAGATTAAGGATTTTATTAGTAGGTTGACTGATCCAAATGGTTCAACCAGTGAAAGAATGACCCTCACAAATTCATTGAAAGATATGTTAAAAAATGTAGATTCAATTAGCAAACAAATAACTGGATGGCAAGATAGGAGGTAGGCAGCTAGGGCATATTATGTAGATAAACTATCATATAAACAAGTAAAGGATTTAAAAATTACAAAAGGTGATTTATGCTCATTATTCACTGACCCATGCACAAATAAAAATCTTAGCCTCAATGTGAAGAGGTTTCCTATTCATTGGTGCCACCACCAAGAGATTAGGAATTGATTTTATGATAGGTGGTACATGGTCTTTGATGACCGACCGTGCAACAATTGTGAAGTCCCCTAGTATTTCTTAGGAATCTATATAGTGAGTTCATATTGAACAAAATACCAAATTATTTTGATATGAGGGACTTCTAGGGAAGAGGTGGGGGTTGGCTCAGGATAGGCCCGGTGCACAGCCAAATCTTATGCGGCAAGGGAGACGAGCTCTCGGTAGGCCACCTCTTGAGAACATTGTTATGCCTGTAGTCATGAAGGAGAGTATAGACATAGAGACATTGTAGGTGATCAACACTTTGACCCAAAGTGTCATCCATCATACTAGCCCTATTCTACAACTCCATCCAGGGGAGTCTTCGAGTGGTGGCCTTTGAACCCATGTGTGTCAATCTTGTAGGGTGACTTGCTCATATAACCCCACCGACACTCAGGAGGGTGTTGCAGAGGATCCTTATGCAACTATGGAGATGGAGAGGGTGATTGAAATTTTGCATGATACATATGGAATTGATACTCAAGTAAAAGTTAGCATGTTCATTGAATTTGATTTATTAAATTTCAATTTTGAAATGCAAGATTAACTAATTTAGTTTTATGATTTTAATAAAATTGCAGGGTTACAGTGTTGAGATTGGATACACCGGCCCTCCACCTACTTATTTCTGCAGTACACCTATTGGAAAGGTATGTAACTAGTAAACAATTATAAATTTATTACATGTTAATAGCATTGTTTTATGAATGGTATTTTAATATGTGATTTTGGATGTTGAACAGGGTAATATTGGAGGTTTCGAGGGAACACCTCCCAGTGCCAGTGGATTTACTCAAACCTTCATGCAGGTAATAGAATAAAGAGTTTAACTAATTAATTATACTTAATAGATTTGTGTAGTTTATATTCACATCGTTGGTTACGTTGCATTGCACATCATTCAAACTCAAAGCATTACTTCACATTCCATAACTAATAACTAGATGTTGATAAATGACAAAATTTCAACTACAATATAGTTGTTTAGAAAGTCAACATAAGCAATGATGTAATTTCTTCACATGGAGGCATGTTCTTGCAAAGGTACACCTACACAACAAACTATGGATGCTTGGAAAAAATCTATGAAACCATAATAGTAAGCAATAGCATAGACAAGGCAGTTAGTAGTTTCAAAAAATGCCTCAAAGAAAATGCAGTCTCACGGTGATGGAATTCCATTCCATCACCATGAGACCACATTTCTTCGAGGAATTTCTTCAAAATGCTCACCACCTTTTCTATGATACCACATTTTTCATACATGTGCACCAAACTATTTTATAAAACTACTTGTGCTTCCTTGCTGCTATGGCTAAAATCCTAAAATAGGTGCTTTCCAACAAACTATGGATGCTTGGAAAAATATCTATCAAAGCATAATAGTAAGCAATAATATTGGTCATAGCGAAGGCAATGAACTTTTTGAAAAAATTCCTAAAAGAAATGCATTCTTATGGTGATGGAATGCCATGATGTGCATTTGTTTGTAATGGAATTCCATCACCACGAGACCCCATTTCTTTTAAGGCATTTTTTCAAACAGTTCGCTGCCTTCTCTATGCCACCACAATTATTGTACATGTCTATGAAAGCATTTAATCAAATGATTCAATGGCTTGCTGCTATGGTTAAAATCCTAAAAACACATCCTTTCGAACAAGATATGGATAGGGAAAATAGTAAGCATGATAGTCAAAAATATATAGTTTTAATAAATACTCAAAAAAAAATTCATTAGATCTCATACACTATAATTCATGACGTGTTCATCGCTATTGTACCTTTTTTGTGATTAAATGTTTTTTTTGTTTTATTTTTAGATGTTGGTTGTGGAAACACCTCCAAATGTTAAGAGGGCAATGGATATCTGTGTTTCATCTCCTATACAATCCTTGAAGGCTCTGACAAAGGAGGTATGAAGCAAATTACTAAATTTCAATTTACCTTTGCTATTATAGATGTTAGTTCGAGTGAAAAATCAAACCAAATTATTGATTCATAGTCTAATTTCTATTTGGATGGTTTATATAGGGCTTGAGCATGCCTCGAAATTGGTGTGCGAATATTTCTCTGGATGAGAGTGATCATGAGATGGCCGTAAGTGATTTTTTTAAAATATATCATTTTTTATAATGTAATTTCTATATATTAATGTCTTTACTTCTTATTGTAATAGTTAAAACTTCACCAAGAACTTAATAGTAGTAGGAGGGACAGTAGAAGCACTCCTCGAGTGCAGCAGAAATGAGTGACATACCTATCGCTATCCGATTGACCAACAAAGGGAAAGAGTTTATTTCGAGAGCCTAGAGAGCAATGACTTTTGATTCCAAAGACCTTTATTGTATGCCTACATGATAGTTTTGTACATATTTTGTAGTTGATATATTTGATATTATATGCCTATATGGCATTCTCGTAAGCCTACATGGCTATTTTGTACCTATATTTTATACTTATATCAACATATATTGATGTATACGTACATGGCTATTTTGTTAATACAAATCTTTTTTATCGATGGTGTCCATATTTGCATGTTATAAATTCATGGTTCAATAGATATGAGTTACGTGTATTGAAGATTTTACTTTACAATGTACATGTATACTTTGTGACTTACGTGTGTTCCAATGTATACTTTGTGAATTACACATTTTCATGCGTATACCTTGTATTTGTGCATATACTTTGTCTTAAGTTGTGTATACTATGTATTAGTGTGTATTTTTCAAGGAATATGTGTTTGTGACTACTTGTGCTTCCCTCATTCACATGTACATGATTGACCTATTCACGTGCATACTTATTAATTGGTTAGCCAAAACATTGATCATTGTTGTCTTTCATGGTTTGTCTTGAATAAATTAATTGATTGATGGCAAAAAACTTTATCTAAAAAAAAAAACACATTTTCAATTGGTATTCTATGAAATGATTGATTAAAAGATTCCAATATATTTAATCCTTTAATTGGAACAACTCAATTAAGCAAAGGATATGTATAAGACTTTTCCTTTTAGATTAGCAATGCATGGAAGTTTCAAAAAGTATCCTTGATATTACAAAAAGATGTGTTTATACACTTTGATTGTGTACTCACCCTTTGGTTCTTTGAAAGAAAATCTTCCTATGCCATTGTTACATTGCACATGTAAACCATATTTTTGTATTGTGGAGTTGTATTAAGCTACCATTCTCAAGACCAATGTAACAATGATACAAAATAGTGTTTGAGACTACAAGAAGACATCAAAATGGATAGTGTACTAAAAAAATTCTTATGATTTATGAAGAACACTGATAAATCTACCCAGTTGGCTTTTTTTTTCAAAATCATACAAATTGAACCCTAGCATCAATAGACTTTGTATATCAAACTACCACAATTCAAGTTTCAAAGATGAATATTTATTATGCATGTTTTAAATAGCATTCAAGTTTATGGTGGTTTTGTTGTTTATATGATGTTATGTGATATTCTAATCCTAATGCATGCTTCTAGGATGCATATATATTTATATTTTGTTTTTACATGATTTTTGTACCAATGAACCCAAAACGAGCCAAACCCCCCTCCAAAAAAATTTGGCCTAACCGGCGAACTGAACCTCTGAACCTGAACCCAAACCTCAAAACCTATTCCAACACTCTTCATTTTTCCTGCACAAACTTAATTGACCACCAAATTATGTTGCCTCTTCACTTTACCCACTTTTACTCCCTCAAACATCTCTTTTCATTCAAAACCCCTATTTTCCCAACTAGGGCATCATGTCATAACATACTTTTGACCTCCCCTATCCTTGCAAACCTTTTGAACACATCAAACTCGACAACCTCACCCTATTTTCAACCTATTCTAACTTATTTTCAATCAATTTCTTCATTTCACCTCTTCTAGCTTTGCTTTTAAGGGGCCTCAATTTTGAATTTTGAACAGGGGCAACGTTAGTAATCTCTTCAAATGCCTTTACCAATGCTATTTTTTTATTCCTACTCCCTATCCTACTTACATCAGGCCCATATCATCAAGACACAACCTGAATAAATGGTGGAATGGCCTATTTCAACATATTAAACTTGAACCCTTAAGGAATCAATCTGGTTGAACATAGCTTGGAGCGATTCCACATGTTTGGGTGCAAAAGAGGACCATACCTAGCGTAAACATATCTATTCAGATGTTTTGGAATAGTTCATTTGGTCATAGGAGTTGCTGAACGAAAGTTGCACCACTTTGCAACTTTTCACTACTTGCATTTGACACTTTTTCCATCAATTGAAAACTGGATACCACAGGAAAACCACTTTGAGATAACAAAAATTAAGAGAGGTTATTGTAGAGGGACCCGACATGATCCCATATGATTATACGAGAAGTTTCTAAGCATCACAGTATCCGAGTAACAACATGTTGAATTTTGCAGTCATTTTGCACTTTGGACCCTTAAGGGATTGATCTGATTGAATGTAGCTCAGAGTGATTCCGCGTGTTTCAGTATGAAAGAGGACCATGCCTAGCATAAACATACCTATTTGAATGCGTTGGAATAATTTTTTTGGTCACAGGAGTTACAGAACAAAAGTTGCATCACTTTGCAACTTTCCACTAGTATTTGACACTTTTTCCATCAACTAAAAATTGGACACCACAGGAAAAACCACTACGAGATTAAAAAAAAATGAGAGAGGTTATTTTAGAGGGGCCCAACACAATCCCATAGGATTAGATGAGAAGTTTAAGCATCATGGTATCCGAGTAACAACATGCTAAAGCTTGCAACCATTTTGCACTTTGGACCCTTAAGGGATCAATCTAGTTGAACATAGCTCAGGGTGATTCCGCGTGTTTGGGTGTGAATGAGGACCATTCCTAGCATAAAAATACCTATTCAGATGCATTGGAACAGTTCATTTGGTCACACAAGTTGCAGAACGAAAGCTGCACCACTTTGCAACTTTCCACTACTTCCATTTGACACCTTTTTCATCAACTGAAAACTGGACACCACAGGAAAACCACTTCAAGATAACAAAAACCAAGAGAGTTTATTGTAGAGGGTCCCAACATGATCCTATAGGATCAGATGAGAAGTTTCTAAGCATCATGGTATCTGAGTAACAACATCTTGAAGTTTGCAGCCATTTTGCACTTTAGACCCTTAAGGGATTGATCTGGTTGAACATAGCTCAGAGTGATTCCACGTGTTTGGATGTGAAAGAGGAACATGCCTATTGTAAAAATATCTATTTAGATGCATTGGAATAGTTCATTTGGTCACATGAGTTGCAAAACAAAATTTCCACTACTTTGCAACTTTCCACTACTTCCATTTGACACTTTTTCTATCAACTGAAAATTGGACACCACATGAAAACTACTCCGAGATAACAAAAATTGAGAGAGGTTATTGTAGAGGGTCCCAACGTGATCTCATAGGCTTATATAAGAATTTTCTAAGCATCACGGTATCTGAGTAGCAACATGTTGAAGTTTGCAGCCATTTTGCACTTTAGACCCTTAAGGGATCGATCTAGTTGAACGTAGCTTAGAGCGATTCCGCGTGTTTGGGTGAGAAAGAGGACCAATCCTAGCATAAAAGTACATATTCAAATGCGTTGGAACAATCTATTTGGTCACACAAGTTGTAGAACAAAAGTTACACCACTTTGCAACTTTCCAATGCTTGCATTTGACACTTTTTCCATCAATTGAAAACTAGAAACCACAAGAAAACTACTGTGAGATAACAAAAATTGAGATAGGTTATTGCAGAGGGCCCCAATACAATCCTATAGGATTAGATAATAAGTTTCTAAGCATCACAGTATCCTAGTAACAACATGATGAAGTTTGCATCCATTTTGCACTTTGGACCCTTAAAGGATCGATCTGATTGAACATAGCTCACAGCGTTTCTGCATGTTTGGGTGTGAAAGATGAAAATTCTTAGCATAAAAATACATAATCAGATGTGTTGGAACAGTTTGTTTGGTCACACGAGTTGTAGAACGAAAGTTGCACCACTTTGCAACTTTTCACTACTTCCATTTGACACTTTTTCCATCAACTGAAAACTGGAGACCATAGGAAAACCACTTCAAGATAACAAAAATTGAGAGAGGTTATTGTAGAGGGGCCCAACTCGATCCCATAATATTAGACAATAATTTTATAAGCATCACAGTATCTGAGTAAAAACATGCTAAAGTTTGCAACCATTTTTGCACTTTGGACCCTCAAGGGATCGATCTGGTTGAACGTAGCCCAGAGCGATTCTGCGTATTTGGGTGTGAAAGAGGACCATGCCTAGTGTAAACATACCTATTTCGATACATTGGAATAGTTTGTTTGGTCACATGAGTTGTAGAATGAAATTTGCACCACTTTTCAACTTTCCACTGCTTTCATTTGACACTTTTTCTATCAACTGAAAATTGGACACCACAGGAAAACTACTCTGAGATAAAAAAAAAAAAACTGAGAGTGGTTATTGTAGAGGGGCCTAACGTAAATTCATATGATTAGATGAGAAGTTTCTAAGCATCACGGTATCCAAGTAGCAGCATGTTGAAGTTTGCAGCCATTTTGCACTTTGGACCCTTAAGGGATCAATCCGGTTGAACGTAGCTCAGAGCAATTATGTGTGTTTGGGTGTAAAAGAGGACCATGCCTAGTGTAAACATACCTATTTAGACGTGTTGGAATAGTCCGTTTGGTCACATGAGTTGTAGAACGAAAGTTGTACCACTTTGCAATTTTCTACTGCTTGCATTTGACACTTTTTCCATCAATTGAAAACTAGGAACCACGAGAAAATAACTCTGAGATAACAAAAATAGAGAGAGGTTATTGAAGATGTCCCCAACACGATCCCATAGGTTCAAATAGAGATTTCATAAGTGCCATGGTATCTGAGTAATACCCCATCAAAAATTGCTACCCTTTTGCACTTTGGGATTTGATGTTTCATTGAATTGTATGGTTCCGTACAAGTTGATTGTGCTCTCTTTTCGATGGAATTCGGTGGGAAGCAAACTTAACTCTGTTTTAGTTTTGGTTTGGTTGGATTTCAAGTGATTTTGTGCATTTTAGAAGCCAATTATTGAGGGTCGATTTGTATACCCTATTTTCAGGATTTTGAGTGCATTAAAATGTCATATTAAGCCTTTCACCCATAGTATGCTTCTATAACCTGATGGAAAGGCTGATTTATGGTTATAAAATATGTGTGCAAATTTTTGTGCACAAGGGAGGTGAATAGAGGAATTTTAGGTGATGCCCTAGATGTCAAATGGTAAATTTTTGAGTGGAAAATGGTGATTTACTGCTAGGGTTTGAAGAAATATTTGGGAGTGATATCTCTTGAAATTTTAAGCTTGTGTAGGCCTTTTTGAAGGTGTTTTAGGCTTTGGTTGGATATGGGAAGGTTTCGAGTATGAGTTTTCAATAAACCCTTGCCTAACTTATAGTCTCCAAATCTTGTTAAATGGGCTTATCTTTTAGAGAAGGTCATCCAATGTCCAACCAAACATCAATCAAGCTTTAACACAGACCCTAAGACAAATTCTCAAGAGATCATACCATGTTTCTTTGTACCATCATTAAGATCCAATAGACAACCTTGCATAAAGGCTACTAAATTAGCCCTATTTACAAAGAGATGACCTTTTAAAGGCTAAATCTTCACTCAAACTCCTCAAATAGTAGTATGCTATGTGTTAAAACCTCTAGACCCCTAATACATCAAAACCTATATTTCAAGCAAAATATTTGGGGTTTTAATGAAACTTCTATCTCCTACACCTGCCATAGCCAAACAAAGCACCAAACACACTTACCATACCCTATAAATGGTGAATAATACATTACATGGACAATCCTTTGCACATTTTATCAAAACACCACTTGAAACCCTCATTTTCATCATGAAAATACCCTGCTACAGCCCTAGAACATCATCCCAAACACCCAACCTTGAATCCACAACATTCTAAATAGGTTAGGCATGTATTTTACAAGTTAGAAGACCCATTCCACAAGTTACAGTAGGCACAAAAAGTGGAATGGGTCGAATTACATCATGAAACCCTTCAATCCAAGAACACTGTGAAGTAGGTAGCAACAATAAAAACAAGATAATCTTCTTGCCTCTCCTAAAGTTTGGACCACATCCATTACCTCCACATAAAACTTGACATCCTTGGTCTTGTTGGTTCCCACACCTTGATATGGATATGCAAATGAAAGTGAAGCAAAGTAATCATCTCCTTCTCCGCTGGCTGGAAGAATGCATGCTTAATGTTTTGATACATGATATCAACTCTCTCTTCTGCTCTCATGGTTGAATATTGAAATCCAGTATGGTGGGCCTCTAGAGTTCCAGTCATATTTCTTCCTCTTCCACAAAATGTTTGCCTGATCCACACATCTACTAGCCTAATTGGCTTTATTTTTGAAAGCTAAAGTTTCTCTTGAGTCACCAATGTAGCTCTCTCTACCTTTTCAAACTCTTTCATTGCTACAAATCATCTTTGGGATTTAATCATTTTGACCACATGGTTGATGTGCTTTGAATCCTTTCATCTAAAGGACATTTCCTTTACATAAATATTGCTAGGGAATTTTAATGTTGCCATTGTAGTTGGTAATAAAGCTGGTACCTTCAACATGAAGAGTGATTCTGATTCCTCTTCTACATTAGAGGGTTCATATCCTTGATCTGAATCTTCTGAATTATCAAAATCAAAATCACTAGCTTCCATATTCAAAAATTCCTAACCAACATATTCAATAAATTGATTTGGATAATCAGTAATAGTCTTCAAAATTGGCCGCTAGTACAAGTTCATTTTGCTTAAATCATAATACTTTATAACCATGGAGTTTAGCTATTCCTTGATGCCATCAAGTGAAGATTGAGGAATGGTGTCAATGCAAAGTACATCCTACTTGAAGTCTTTGAAAGCAATAGCCATATCAAATTACTTTTTCCCAAGTCCTACTCTGTCAAGGTTAACAATCTCAGTCTCACAAATAGTGATTACTAAGAAAGGTAATTCCACCAAATCTACCAAAAAATTTACCATAAGAACAATAAAAGTAGAGGCTTTGAAAGGGACTCCATGAAAACCAAGCTCTCTAAATGGTACATATCAAACTCTAGTTCAAAATATTTTAGATGAGGATGCTCCCATAGCTCTCTTACTCACTTGACAAATCCTTGAAACTCTGTATTGATTTTATTTTTCCTGTCCCTCTCATATTTTTCTTCCTCAATTTCAACAAGATCATACATTTACCTTCTTTCCCCTCCTAAATTTTTTCCCACATCCATTACCTCCACATAAAACTATACATCCTTGGTCTTCTTGGTTCCCATGCCTTGATATGCTTATGCAAATGAAAATAAGGAAAATAATCATCTCCTTCTTTGTTGGTTTGAAGAATGCATGCTTAATGTTTTGATACATGATATCATCTCTCTCTTCTACTCTCATGGTTGAATACTGAAATCTAGTATTGTGGGCCTCTAGAGTTCCAATCATCTTTCTTCCTCTTCCACCAAATGTTGGCCTGATCCACACGTCTACTAGCCTAATTGACTTTGTTTTTGAAAGCTGAATGGTGCAGGAGCACCCACACCTCACCCTCAATTTGTGATTATTTGATGGTAAATTGGAAGGATAGTTGGTAAATGTTAGTATTTTGAGGTCTTTTTGTCTTGAATAAGGTCTAATAGACCAATCTTTTATGTACTTTGGGAATTAGTAGGTTAGGGTGGACAAATGTGCAAAAGCACTCTTGAATTAAATAATTGTTGATATTTATATAAAGGAAAATTATGTAAAAATTAGGTGGGAGTGTAGAGAAAGAGCTAAAATTCATGTTATAAGGGTGTCTAAGTGGTCCTAGGCCCTTAGAATAATAAATTTGCATGATAAAGCTTATTAAGCAAAACCACTATTAAATACTAGTATTTGTAGGCTTAATAAGGGTTTGGTGGTTCAAAGGTAGTTATGGGAATTGAAGGGAGATAATTCTCATTTGAAATGTATTAAAAAGTTCATTCAAGCCTGAATGGGGGTTCAATCAATATTTTTTTTGAAGATTGGTGCTCTTCACAACGCCTAAAACTATGGAATTTCAACATTTTTATGAGTTTTTTAATTTATTTTCTTTGTGTACGGCCCAGTACAGGCCTCCTATGAATAAAAATTCATTAAACACTATGGTGGTAGGTGTTAGCCTATATTTCAATCTATTTCGATAAACCTTTAGTTGTTTTAGTGAAAGGAAAAATCATTTTTCTTTATTCAACCTGTACAGACCAGTAGGGTCTGAGTTTACTTTAAGTTTTGTGTTCGAGCCCTTCCTCCTACTGTGGTGGATTGTAAATTGTTTGGAAAGGCTTACAATGTGTTTTTTTCAAGTTTCCTTAGCTCTTTTAATAATGGTAAGGAATTTATAGGGCTAGTGATGTTGTTTTAGGCTAAGAATGTGAGATTTTGGCTTGAAATGGAGGAACCAAAGTGATGTTTTTGAGATCTGCTGATTCTAAAGGCCAGGTGAAGGTTTATTATGTGTTTCAATACCCTAAAATATGTGTTTGATTCTTTGGTGAGGCTTGGAAGGCCTTGGAGTTGTGAGATGTTGAAAACCCTAGGTATTTGTTAGGAAATTGAGGGTTTTAAGAAATTACGGCTTAGTTGAGTGCTTGTCTAAAACTTGTGGAATTTGGAGTTTTGTGACCTATTTGATGAATATCCAAGAGCTTGTGGGGTTAGAAGAAGTTTAAAGACCAGTTTGTTTGTAAAACAAGACTAATTTTGTAGCCTTTTTCCAGGACAGTTTGAAGGATCTCTAAGAAATTGCAAAGAAACCCTTTATGTCTAGCTTGGGAATGGTGTTGGGGGTCTGAGTAGATGCTATATTGATGATGAGATGGTCCTTGAGAGGCCTTCTCTAAATTTAAGTCAAATTGTTAAGTTTGGAAGCCTTTTTGTTGGTAGTTGTTCCAAGATGGCTGAATGAAATAACAAAGGTTGTTGATTTACTGAAATCTAATTTGTTTGAGTCTTCTCCACCTTGACTCTGCATCACTGAATTTTCTCTTGAGTCACCAGTGTAGCTCTCTCTACCTTTTTAGATTCTTTCATTTCATCTTTGGGATTTAATCATTTGTACCACATGATTGATGTGCTTCGAATCCTTGCATCTAAAGGAAATTTCATCAACATAAATATTGCTACTCTTTGAAGGTTAACAATCTCAATCTCACTAATAGTACATTTACAACTATATTCAAATATTTTCCTTCAAAAGGCTACAAATTCAAATATTCACTTAAATAACCTTCAAGAGGCTTTAAATAGCCTTTACAAATAATTCTACATCTTTACAATCATGCCTAACTATTATTTTTGTAACTAACATGACTTATTACATTATAAATCAATTGTGGATGTGTTATGACCTTATTCAATCGACAAAACTCAAAACACAAAACTAACTTAAAAGACTTATGTGAACCAAATTTTCTCAATAACCTTGGTGCCCTTGCACCAAATTTCATTATTTCAGTAAATGTCAATACAAGTAAATCTCATTACAATGCCTTAGGTACTCTGTTCTCATAGATATTTTACAATGTCACTCATAAATTCGAGATTCTCTTATAATGTCTACATCATAGGTTCTCATTTAGATGTTAACTTCAAATGAGAAACTTGAGATTCCCTCGCAAAGCTTCACACACTCTTTTATAATGGCTTCAAATCGGAATTGAGATTTGTCAAGATCATCAAAATAAGGATGTTGCATTGCTCTTTTGGCTGAGATTATCTTTGATGGCTCCAAAATCAGCATTTTCTACAAGGAGAGACCAATCAATTTTTACTAGTTTAGTTACCGATATGCAAAGTAAAAGAATAAAAAGAAACAACTCATCCAAAATGGAAATGAAATGAAAATAGATGGAAGGAACTTATAGATAGGCATGGTAGTCTCTCAACTTAGTCACTCCTGGCCATACATCTTCACTGGGATTTCCAAGATACCTATTGTACACAACACCTCTCATGAATAGAATATCTTGAAATTTGAGATGCTCTTATAATTTCTACATTGTAGGTGCTCATGATAAAGTTAACTTAAAATGAATAACTTGAAATTCCCTCACCAAGCTTCACACACACTTTTGTAATGGCTTATAAAATCATAATTGAGATTTGTCAAGATCATCAAAATAGGGATGTTGCATTGCTTTTCTTCCTGAGATTCTCTTGGATGGCTCATAAATTTGCATTTTTTGCAAGGGGACACCAATCAATGTTTATCGGGTTACTTACAAATACGCAAAGTAAAATATGATGATAGCATTGGCATCAAACAAATTAACATGGATACAAATATAAATTAATAAGAACCATTGTGCATATACTTACAGATTAATCCAATGAACCATCTGGGTCTACTCTACTCTTTATTATGTCAAGTATTGCCCCATGGTCAGACTCACGGACCTTCCACAAGGTCTCGTTCAAAGGTCTACCCCCATATTTGGTCAAACGAACATTGGATGCCACAACAAGGTTTGAGCAACGAAGAATCTTACAATGTGTGTCAAAGTCCTGAAACAACCAATGTTTAACACTCTTATGTGGGTACCTTCTAAGCCACGTTCTAGTAACAACAACTAAGCTTGTAGGGTATTCAATCTTTTCTCCATCTATAACTGGACCTTCCAATTTCTTTTTGGCCTCAACACAACACAAGTAATAGTCTATTCCCTCTTCATTCTCTTCATCTACAATAATTGCATAAACATGCCCTACATTGATATGTGTGGCATATCTCTTCAATTTAGTCAACATTATGAATACAGTACAAAGTAAGATAACAATATGGAATTTCAAAAACTAAGCAAGTAGATATATTACCTGGTTGAACCAGATCTGATATGTGGTAAAAGTCGACCGATGATTCCATCTGTGTTAGTTCCAATGCCATCAGAGGGCGATTAGTGTGAAATGGCCTAAGATAACTTGTCAACCATTTTACAACCCACTCAGTTGACTCACAATCATTCCAGGCTTGCATTGTACATGAAGAACAAAAGCATGCCATCTTACGTATATCGATACTCCATGAACCTACATTTGAGCTAAGGAAAGAGTGTAACTCACTCGATCCTATTAGTGTACAAAAATTGTCATATGGTGCAATGTTAGTATCATCCATCAACCAAAATACTATGAATTGAAGACGTACCTTCATTACCTAGACCCATCGAAGCATTACACCACCCAATGATTGATCTTGCATCTATCAACTTTGCACTGTCTTTATACTTTAACTCTTCCCATGCTAATGCTATTTTCATGCATGCTCCCCCTTTCCATGCTCAACCTCACAAAAGTTCCACATATGTTGAACACTTATAGTGAGATGCATCCTGCACAACCAGTAGAACATGCACACGTTCTTGAACTGTGCTGCATAGTTATTCAACCATATTATATGCTAACTGTATGCTATGCCCCTCTAAGCCAAATCACTATAGAATGTCTAGAAGCAACCTTTCACAAACTCTAGAGAATGTTTATGATCATCACTAATATAAAAATGATACTCTATCAATACCTTCCTTGGGGCCTCTGTACTATCAGTTGCATGAATGAATGCTATGTGCACACATATCAAAACCTATGTGGAGTTGTAATACTGTGATTGCACCTCACACTGTGGTTGTAGCGTGTTGTTCTTTGCAAATTCAACCAGTGATACTATGTTGCCAACTGGAAAGGTGTCCTTACATAGCTTGAATTGTGTGTCTAGCCATCGGGTTCTATGGGTATGCCTTCCATACTCATACACTAGATTCTCATGAAGCATGGACATAAACTGATACATTGGAAGCTTCTCAATAACCAAATCACACCTTTTTGCTTGAGATCCTTCTTTTGTAGTGTATGCCACTATTTTATACTTCCTGAAATCTACTAGTTTCTATCCCACCTCATTTGTGCTTTCCATATGTTGATATACTGGCATTCATTGCAAGCCACTGTAATGCTCAGATGAACCATCCAAGAATGTTGTCCTATAGAATATTTGGAAATCCTCTATTTGACATAATTTTTTTGATAAGAACTCTCTTCAAGATTTTGGTGGGGCTTCTATGCCACAATCTTGCAAAACATCATTAGTATGCAAATATAAACATACAGAACGATAAACATCATAATGGTTAGAGAATTCAATATGTAGTCTACAAAAAGTAGTGCATGTGTGATTTATCTTGACAAAAAAGGTTTAAGAATTTCAAAAAATCTTTGAGAAATACTAATTTGAGGATAATCATTTTGAAATTTACAAAAAAATTGGGTTTTAGTCATATCCAGAAAATAATTTGGATGTGGCTCATAGTTGTAACTACCGATTCTCGTTCCTATGACATACCTTTGATTCAGAGATGGCATTGTATTATTCTTCCAATACTCTTCAATTATTGTTCTCAATGCTTCAAATTTTTTTTTATCTTTATGAGGAAGTCTTCTTGAGAATGCCCATAATTCATTTGAATTGGTGCTCTCAATTCTTTTCCGCCTTTGAACAACTTTTGATAAAGTTTTTCTACTATTCCTATTTTTTCATTTGTCTTTTTAATGAGACGAGATCTCTTTGTTTGATAGCTTACCAAAGTTGATGTAATTACACGTTGGGTGACATTACTATCCTTTGAGTGTGAGGTCTTACCCACACTCTCATAAGCATCCATTAGATTCTTCACAATAGTCTTTTCACTTGATGCATTCGATGTTCTCAACCCAAGAGTCTTCATGACATTTCTATACTTTAAACCCCACATCATTTGAATGAATAGTTGAAATCTTGTGGTCTCATTTAGCCTTTCAAAGAATATTTTCTAAATCTTATCAGCATATCTTCTACAAGTGTGTTTTGGAATCTTACCTTCCATGTGTTGCAAAATATCCTCATCAATATTAATCAAATACTTTGGCTTTCTACACGAAGTTCTAGGTGGTGTTCTCCTAGGTACATACATCTCAACATTAGAAATTTCATCAATATTTAATTTAGTTGGGCTAGATTGCATACCTTTGATCGAGGGTGGAGTATAAGACATACCTTGATCTTCACATGGGGATGATGGCATACCTTCTTCGTCAAATCTGAGTGATGATGTACTCTCAACTTGAGATGCGATGGATGGTGTCCAATCATATTCGCTTGTTCTTAATGGTGTCCCTTCATATTCACTTGCGGTAGAGGGTGTGTCTCCAACTACGGTATCTGCATTTTTCCTAGCATGACTCTTTCGCATTCATTCCCTTTGTGCTGCCAATTTGTTTTCTCTTTTTGACGGTTGAGGTTCCTCTTCAATTGGCTTGTTTTCGTCAATCGTTTCCAATTTCTTCTTTTCAGAATATGTCACCACCCATTCTTTCTCTTTTTTCTTTATAGGTTTCATACTCTTCCTCTATTAGTGTCTTCCTTGTTCGTTTCTTCGGCATGGCAGATAATTTTACCTGTAGCATGGTAATGAGACGAATATTAGCTCCTCAAAAATGTATCCATTAAAATAAATGAAATATATATGTCATTCAAGGCTTCATAAATAACATAGGTGATGAGGTAGATTTACTAATGAGGTAATTTAGAAATAGAGATGAAAACCAAAATAGTTTAAATAGGTAGTAGAATTATCAAAATGTGCAAAGAGTGCTAAGTTGTGAAATTAACAAATAGTGAAGAGTTTGATGTAGACCTGGGAGGCTCAATCACAACCAATTTGACAACATGCCTTTAAGAGGCATCTAACAATATTAAGATGACCTATTTGAACAAATCAAACAACCCTCAAATCTTGACAATCATCATAAGTTAGATTTCACACTTTCACCCCTTGAACCCTAGTAGTAGTGGAAACTTAGTTTTTTTCCCAATAACTCAAATGTGCCTCAAAACACTAGAAAAAATCCTCATGGTTTTAGACACCCATTTCAGAGTTATTGCACATATCTCAATGTCAAGTACAAGTCCTTTGGACCAAATCCCAAAAAACACCCCTTCTAGGTTGACCTAATTAGGCTGATTAGGCCTAATTTGCAAAGCAACATGCCCTCAAACTTATCAAAGGACCTTGAAACCTTGGGGAAGCATTTATTAGGTTCCCAAGCCTTCAAAACCACAACTAGATTCCTCTGGTATATAAAAACTCATGCCAAACCTGAAAACCCTTGTTTTATGCACTATTCAAGAGGGTTTATTGAATATGCTACTTCCACAACCTCCCAGACTTTAAAACCAACTTGAACAAAGGAAATTAACCCTGCACATGCCTAAAAGTTCAAAACATCATGATCTCCCATAGAGATTCTTCCAAACCCTAGGCCTAAGCCCTCATTCACATGCATTTTTGTTCACAAAAATTATTGTAACAATAGGTTTATTACTCCTATTTATTTTCTAGCACTCAAATCATGCATCCTACACTTAAATAAGACATCATAGGGTCCCTTACACGAGTTATAGGTCAGGAAAAAACATGAAAACACATAAAATTGTTGCTAAACTTGAGATTTCAATGTATTTTCTTCTCAAAAACTCCAAATCAAACTTACATTCCGTGTCTACATTCCATTTAAAGGCTTCTTCTTCACATCCCACTGACCAACTACCTCGCAACTGAATTTCAAACCCTTAATGACCATTCAAGGCCAAGTTTACATTATTTACACATGATATAACAACAATATTACTCATATTGTAAGTTTGCACCCCTAACACCTATAACTCAATAAAATCACACCAATGGCTTGAAATGAGTCTTATTACATCCACAAAACACTAATCTTGTACACTTTACATGTAAATTCAAAAAATTTCCTTCAAAGGCTACAAAGATACTTTAGTGCAAGATCACCATTTTTCACATTTTAACACCTAAACTGAAAAACTCAACCTAAGACATGCTTAGTGGTCTTGATTGACATTATTCAAAACAAAACATGCTCAAAGACTCATCCACCTACCTATTAACCTCCTAATTACCATCAAATGATCAAATAACGAGGATGAGGTGTAGGTGCTCCTGCACCAGTGTTGTAAAAGTGTATTAAAGAGGGAGACCAATGGTCACCTCTTTCAAATGTTAGTTTTTGAAGTTGTGGTTTATTTTAGGAGGGAAATATTATCAAATTCCATGAGAAACTTGAATGGAGGATGATCCTTGGATTGGGCGTCAAACCAAATGAGGAAATGTTGAGATTTCCTTAACAGAAATGAGGTTTTGGTTAGTGAAATTGAGTTTTTGAGGTGGGCAGCATTATTTTATGCTAGATTGAGCATGAGCAGGGTATTTTAGACTTGTTTGAATAGTTTTCAAGTTTTGGAGTGTTTGGAAAGTGCTACTTTCAATAAAACCTAGGGTTTCTAAGCCTAGGGAGAGGGTTTTATGGTTTGGGTGGTAAATTATTGAATTTCTACAATCTAACATTGTAATTTGAAGTTTTGATGGATACAAAGTGCTTTCCCAAGGTTTCAAGAGATTTGGACAAGTTTTGAAGGTGGTCCCTTTGTAAAAGTGGGCTAACTTGGGCACTTACAAGTGTAGAAAACCTTATTTGTGTAGTTTGGTACAAAACAAGCATTGGTGATTGTTGGATATGTTGGAAGGCTCTATAATGGATCCCTGATGTGTGTTGTGAGTTGAAAGGTTGTGTGAGTGGAATTATACCCGATTGAGTGACTTTGATATGCTACAAGGGACAGTGTGAATATGTTGAATGAAGAGGTCCTGATGAAAATGTAAATTGAAAATTGTGTTTGTAGATTGGAGTTGTGTGTTTGTGTGTTGTAGGCCTCCCCCTACTGCATTATGAGTATATTCCAATGTTTTAGAGATATGTATGGAAAATTTGGTAGCATATACAAGGCAATCAACTAGTTTGTATAACTGTTTGACAAAATAGCTCAATGAAAGCTTTGAAAGCATACACAAAGTAAGTCAATTGCTAAACAAAAAAATTCCTCAAAGAGATGTGGTTTAAAAATGTAATTGGAAAGTGTATAGAATTGTGTAATTTAAAATGTCCATTGACAACCTAAGGTTGTAACATGACAAACAAACAATGATCAACATGGAATATGCAAAACAACAAAAATGAAAGCAAGCCATAATAGAATGAAAAAAAAATGTACAAATACTTCACATACCTAAAAAACCAGAGTCTCAAATGGAGGAGTTCTACCCAATTATGTAGCCTTTGTTTCTTCTTTCCTCAAACTCCTCAACAATTTGACTTAAATTCAAAATCTTGTTCCCCTCCAAACTTCAATTGTATAACAGTTATCACTAGAACTCAAAATTGAATTGATATTATATATATTTCAATGTTAAAACTCTTCTATTTCATGCAAAGATGGTGAAAAGATCATGAAAAAGGTGGTGGAATCTAAAAATCATGAATGGACACTTCACTCAATCATCAAAAATCACTTTTTATTGAAGCACGCGCAAAACTAGGATAATATGCAGAATGTGGGCCAACACCATGGGTATATTGTGTTTTTTACTATTTTTAGTGCAATATATAATGTGCTCACATTATAATGCAAGCATGTTATTTCCTCATAGAACAGTTGTCTATACTTCTTAAAAATACGCTTGCATCATTATAAAGTTGGTCTTTTTATGCATCTATTTTATCTCTTTGTCTATACTCTCTCCCACTCTACTCTCTCCCCCACTCTCTCGCACCCTCTCTCCTACTCTCTCTCACCCTCTCCCACTCTTTCTCCCACTCTC
>VDFB02270651.1:474425442-474541115 GCA_007258455.2 Sequoia sempervirens
GCAGGAGTTGGAGTCATCGCCATGGGGTCTCAATGATATTCAAAAGTATTACCGACCCCGCAGTGAAGGAATCTCATTGGTAAGAGTTAGGTTCATCGGCATATGGTCTCGCCGACTCTCTTGTGTCTTGTCGATAGGTGATAATGGGGATTGATTGGCAGGAGTTCTATCTTCAGTATGATATCATAGCGAGTTTTTTATGTCTCACCAATGTGTTATTTAATGCTCATTTCGACCAGACAAGGTGGTTATAGTTGTGAGGTCTTGGCAATTTCAAATTGTCTCACCGACCAAAAAGTGAATAGAAATCAAAAGGGACTCTGTCGGTATGAGAATTGAATTCTCTTGGTGATCTAAAGTGGTCAGAATGTTTCGGTATGATTTTATGTATTCTACATGAGGTCTCTCCGATGTCAGTTGGTTATAGTGACCTGCTTGGGACAGATGGTCTCATCGGCAGGAAAAATCTTATGTCACGACGACCAAATGAATTAATTGATCATTCGGTGAAACATGGAACATTTGATTTAATGTCTTCCCGACTTCACCGAGTCTTAGCAATTAGAAAGAAAATAACTCTTAGCTCTCGGTGTAGCATGTTGTTTTCGGTATGACTTCTCTCTGACTCTGCTGAACTTTGGCGAAAGCGACAACCATAAGGTTGTCTAACAACATTAGAGTTTCCTACAACATAACATGTCTTCGTTTGAAAAGAAAGTCACTTAGGGAAAACATTTTGAGTGTATTCTCTTAGCTAGGTATCGAACCCTAGCCTAGCCAGCATCAAGAATGTTTACATTTCTATTGCTGTTGACTGTAATAGTTTCTACAGAGGTCTATGGAAGGTTTGTTTGGTGCACCTCTCTAGCTGGATGCTCGACAGTGGTTGATGGAGCCATGGGAGTTATAGATTTGTCTAAGAAATAATCTCACAAGCTTCAGAAGTTGGGTGAAATGACTCTTGTTTTGGTTGGTTGTTCTGCTATTACTTCTGATGACTGTTACTTTTCTGGCATTTATTTAAAGAAGCAGAAAACTTAATTTTTTGTTCGGTTGTTGTTGTAACTCAAAAAGAATATCATTCTTTGACTGTATGAAAATGTATGATGAAACTCTGCAATAAAAATCTGAATAAAAATGCAGAGATTGTAAATTTCTTTTCTACGTAGTATTTTAGGGATTCAATTATTGAATCTTTAAGGTACTCTATAGACGAGAAAATAGAGAGATATTTGCTTAACTGAAAATAGAGAAATCCTTTGAATCATCACTATTGTTCAAAAAGTAAACTGAGGGGTTGGTACTCCTTGAGATAGATATCTCTAAATGAGGGGTTGGTGCTCCTTGAGTGGGTGCTCAAAACAACCTATAAGGCATTGTGAATAGTTCATTAAAATATTAAGCCTAGAAGACATTTAGGGAGTGGTTTTTATACCCTAGGAGGGTTTTCCACTCAGCAAAATATTGTGCCTCATTGTTCTTTTGTGTTCTCTCTAGTTTAATTTGTTGTTGTTGTTTCTGTTCACAGTTGAGTCATTATTTTTCTCAATTCTGTTTATGAATGATTACATTCAACTCATGAATGCTTCAATCAAAATGAAATTGAGATCAAATTTGAGCTGTGTTTAAATATTTTAAAAATCATTTAAATAGTTAAGACACTGATTCACCCCCCCCCTCTCAGTGTCATTTTAACTCCAACATAACTATCCTCAATTTCACGTCCAAGGTCAATATTTCTTGATTTTAGAAAAAAAGTGGCCACTTCAGCCCCCTTTTTGGGAACCATCTTGGTGCACTTACCTCGAAGAGAATGTCAATTAAAAAAGCAGTGCAACATCCTTATTTTGATGATCTTGACAAATCTCAATTCTGATTTGAAGCCATTAAAAAAGAGTGTGTGAAGATTATTGAGGGAATCTCAAGCTATTCATTTGAAATTAACCTCATCATGAGCACCTATGATGTAGACATTATGTAAATGATGATTTTGGGTTGCCCTCACAATGCTTTACTCCTCCAAGTTTTTTTCACCTAAAAGGAGAAAGGGGATTGGATGGGGTCCAAAATGCAAGGGTTTACACTCAAAATCAATGTAAATGAGATGTATTATGCCTAATTAAGATGTTATAATGCTTTGATATGAAATTGAAATGATCTAATGATGAAAAACCTAAGAAAAATAACTTGTTTGAAAACACAATGTGATATGAAGAAAAGTAAAATAAATGCAATAAATGATAAAATAAAGATGCAGAATAGGAACTATGCACCTAGAAACTAATGAGGAGTACACTAGAGATTACAGAGGTCACTAAAATTATGGAAATTCTAATTTTTGAGGCAACTGGGACACTTACACTAGGCTGGGCAACTTAGTCCCAAATCAAGGAAACTGCCCAAAAGGTTGTTTTTGCCAAAAGGGTTTTTGAAACTACAAAAAAATTGAAAAAACAATGTAGTGAGACTAAGTTTCCACTAAGGGAAACCTAGTCCACTTTGGATTTTCTGCAAATTTGAAAGTGGAAATAGAAGTCCTCAACCTACACTCTGCTTTTTGGTGGAAGTCCATATCTAAATCTTTGAAAAACCCTACAAAACAAAAGATAAATTGGTTTATAATGGGGGGTTTTCCTTGGTCAAACCCCTAGATGGTATTTAAACTTTGTGGAAGATAAAATCTACAAAAAAGACCTAACCTTAAGTGTGTTAAAGACTAGGAAAATTTGAAGTATGTCAAAAACCCTATTATATTGTGCTAGAATAGGATATGCAAATATGATTTGATTGATGCAAGACTTCAACCCTAGAGATCTTACAACACATCAAAATGGAGAAAAAATACATGCAAATGGGAATGTAAATGAAATGCAAACCTTAATATGAAGATAGAGAAAAATGGAAGATGGAATCACTTTGAAAACAAGTCTTTAGGTGTGATTTGATGGCTAGTTGCATCTCCTCAATCTAGATTTCTCCATGATTCACCATAGGAATCTATTAATAACTCTTAGAAATGTTGAACCTTGAATGAAGAGTGAGCTTCAAGCCCTACAAAAACCCTAGTTTGCTATCCTAAAACTTCAACTTTTGCTAATGAAACTTTTTGTGGAAGAGTTGACTTTAGAATTTTGATTTGTAAAATGACTAAGAGATGTGAAAAATGACCTAAAATGTGTATTTATAAGCATCAAAACCTATTTTTCCCATTATTTAGACCTAAGAGGCTGACATCCATTGAAAAATTAAATTGAATTGATGAAATTCCCGCTCAAAAGTGGAAAATTCCCCAAAAGGGACTAAGTCGCCAGCTTGGGTGATTTAGCCCCACTAGGGATATTTTTTGTGGGTTTCACAAAATTTGAGTGGTTTGACTGGTATTTGTCGGGATTTAAGTGGTTTTATGAGTGAATTAGGCCTCAAAGTCCAAAATCATGAGTATTAGGTGCCTATAAATGCAATTTTAAGGAATAATTGATACAAGGTGCCTAAAGTAGGACCTAGTTTTACCTCAAAATTGTCTCTTTCTTTAAGAGTATACATTCTTTGGAAACACACATTATAAGAGAATCTCGAATGTATGAGTCACATTGTATAAGATTTGTGAGAATGGAATACCTAAGGCATTGTGCCTATGGTGCAGGGCACCTAGGCCTTCATTTTGTAAAAGGGGTTTAGTATGTAGTGTCTTTATGTTTAAGGTCATGTTTTTGTTTTGAAATAAGGTATTTAAGACCATGTTGCAATTGTTTTTGTCATTTTGAGTCAATTTGGTAAAGTTGCAAAAAATGTAAGAAAGTTGCATAGCAAATTTTGCAGTTTTGACGTAAAAGGGAAGTTGAATAGTTAGGATGTTAAAAGTTAGTTGTAGTTGATTGGATATGGTTGAAAAAGGTTAAATATGCTTTGTAATGGTTGAAACAGGGGTTTGATGTACATTTGGAGGATTGAATAACAAAGATTCACAGTTTTCTACATTTTCCTACATTGAATTTTTCTGCTACAACAACTTGTATGTTTTAGTATGGCCTGGAAGTTCTCATTTGTATAATTGATGGAGGAGTGAACTACCTTTCATTTACATCTTGTCTCATTTGATTTCATTAGGATTTGAGTGAGTTATAGTGTTTTGATACCCTTCTCTACATCAATATAACTAGCATACAATCTAACTTATTATAAAAACTCCATTTATTAAAAAAAATCAACCTAATGATTATATATCAATGTCAATATAGCATATAGTCTATTGAAATAAAAATTTGTAATTTAAGCAACGTAACCCCTTAACAGTCCAAATTGCAAAAGGGAAACAATCTTTGATGGTATGTTACTCAGATACCATGTTAGTTATGGGCATTCCATTTGAGGCATCAGGATCATGTAGGGAACCTCTACAATAACCTCTCTTATTTTTTGTTATTTCAGAGTCATTTTTTTGTGGTGTTCAATTTTGACTTGATGGAAAAAGTGTCAATTGTAAGCAATGTAAAGTTGCAAAGTGGTGCAACTTTCATTCTGCAACTTGTGTGACCAAACGGATTGTTCCAATGCATATGAATGGGTAGTTTTACACTAGGAATGGTCCTCTTTCATTCCCAAACACATAGAATCACTCTAAGCTACATTCAACTGGATTGATCCCTTAAGAGTCCAAAGTGCAAAAGGGAAACAATATTTGACGAGCTATTAATCAAAAACCATGATGCTTAAGAACTCTTCATTTGAGCCTACAGGATCGTGTTGGTCCCCTCTACAATAACCTCTCTTGGTTTTTGTTATCTTGGAGTCATTTTCCCGTGGTGTCTAGTTTTCACTTGATGGAAAAAGTGTCAAACGCAAGCAATGTAAAGTTGCAAAGTGGTGCAACTTTCATTCTACAACTCGTGTGACCAAAAAAAATATTCCAACATATCTATATGGGTTCCCTTACACTAGGCATGGTCCTCTTTCACACCCAAACATATGGAATCGCTCTGAGCTACGTTCAACCAACTTGATCCCTTAAGGGTCCAAAGTGTAAAAGGGTAGCAATCTTTGACAAGCTATTACTTGAAAAATCATGACACTTAAAAGATCTATGTTTGAGCCTATTTTATTTCTTTGGGCCCCTCTACAATAACATCTCTCAGTTTTTGTTATCTCAGAGTGGTTTTCTTGTGGTGTCCAGTTTTCACTTGATTGCAAAAGTGTCAAATGCAAGCAATGCAAAGTTGCAAAGTGGTGCAACTTTCATTCTATAACTTGTGTGACCAAACAGACTATTCCAACATGTTTGGATGGGTGGTTTTATGCTAGGCATGATCCTCTTTAACCCCAAAACACACAGAATCACTCCGAGCTACATTCAACTGACATAATCCCTTAAGAGTCTAAAGTGCAAATTGACTGTAATCTTCAACGGGTTGTTACTCAGGCACCATGATGCTTAGAAAATTCTTGTTTGAGACTATGAGATCACATTCAGCCTCTCTACAATAACCTCTTAGTTTTCACTATCTCAAAGGCGTTTTCTCGTGGTGACAAATTTTCACTAAGGGAGAAAGTTGTCAAATGCAAGTAGTTGAAAGTTGCAAAGTGGTGCAACTTTCATTCTGCAACACATGTGACCAAATGAACTATTCCAAGGTGTCCAAGTAGGTACATTTATTCTAGGAATGGTCATCTTTTGCACCCAAACATGTTGAATCTCTTTGAGCTACATTTATCTAGTAGAATCCCTTAAGAGTCCAAAGTGCAAAATGGTTGCAAACTTCAACTTGTTGTTACTCGGATACCGTGATGCTTAGAAACTTCTTGTTTGATCCTATGGGATCACATTGGGCCCCTGTAAAATAACCTCTCTCAATTTTTTCTATCTCGAAGGCATTTTCCTATGGAGGTGAATTTTTAATTGGGAAAAAGGTTGTCAAATGCTAGTAGTTGAAAGTTGCAAAGTGGTGAAAATTTCGTTTTGTAACTCATGGGAACAAACAGATTGTTCCAATGCATCCAAATAGGTATTTTTACACTAGGCATGGTCTTCTTTCACACCCAAACACAGAATCACTTCAATCTATGTTCAATTGAATCAATCCCTTGAGAGTCCAAAGTACAAAATGGCTGCAAAGTTCAACATGTTGTTACTCAGATATCATGATGGTTAGTGTGCATGTGTCGAATGTGTCGAATGTGGAGAGATCTAACGTCAACACAAACCTTAATGAGATGGTTTACATTTAAATTTTGAAGCAAATAAAACTACTCTATTCATAATAAAATCAAATCTTTAAAATATGTCTCATTGTCCTCTATTTCTAGGGATTTATTAAACTGTTTGGCCCTCATATTTCTATGGGCACAAAGGTTGTTAAAATGACTACCTAGAAAATGAGTTTTGATGCTTAGTATGCAAGCTAAGGTGATATCTATGTGCAAATGTGTACTGAAAGGATTAGTGGTATGCTTCTAAACAAAACGAAACGATGGAAAGGATAATGGATACAAAGATAAATGAAAGATGATGTTGATGATGAATGAACAAGTGGAGATGAGTGAAATGATATGAAATTATAATGAACTATCCATGATTATACATACGATCAAATGCAAACATAAAACAAACTAACCTAAAATGTAACTATGATGCAATGGGGATGATAAAATGTAACTATGAAGCAATTAAGTAATCTAAAATGAGAATGCAAAGTAACACATGATATGAAAACTAATTATAGGACTCCATGAATGCTCCAAGCTCCTACGAAAAACCTACATGGTAACAATACTCAAAGTGTGGAATGAAAAATGGCACTATAACACTATTCCAATTTGTATCTCAAAATAACATTATAACATTACTCAAAAGGTGGATGATAAATGCTAAGGCAAGAGGGTGTATTTATAGAGTTTCTCAAGCATTTTGTGAGGTGGCACCTATTAACGGTCTAGATTTGAAGGGTAAATAATAGACGGTGGAGATGAAAGGAATCAGGATGTTGTCCCCTTAACCAAGGAAAACATGCCATGTGTGTGGAGAGAATCCTTTGACCAATTGGAAACATGCCAAATGTATGGGATTCCTAAGTGTGTGAAACAAAGACCCATGTGCTCCAAATTTGTTGGAATTGTGGGGGAATAAAGCCATGTGCTTTTTCTCATTGGTGGAAGTGTGTGAGGATAATTCTAATTAATAATTAGGCTTATTTAATATTTTCATGTGACCTTTATGAGGTGGCACACAAAAAGTTATAGAAATGTGCTCTAATTCTTAATCAGGATTAAGGAAGGTTAATTAAATAAACACGTTTAGGGTATTTTTTTTATTTAATTATTTAGAAGAATGTGATTTTGGAGAATTAAAAGGAAAGTGAACAATATACATAAAGACCTTATTTATATGTAGTTGAAGCATTAATCAAATAGGTTGTATTTAATTAATTGAATGCAATGACCGTTTTTAGGTGTATACACTTAGAAACTTCTCTTCCAAGCCTGTGGGATTGTGTTGGGCCCCTCTATAATCACCGCTCTCAATTTTTTCTATCTCGGAGGCATTTTCCTATGGCGAATTTTCACTTGGGAAAAAAGTTATCAAATGCAAGTAATTGAAATTTGCAAAGTGGTACAACTTTCATTCTACAACTCGTGTGACCAAATGGACTGTTCCAACGCATCTAGATGGGTATGTTTACGCTAGGAATGATATTCTTTTGCAATTAAACATGTAGAATCACTCTGAGTTATGATCAACCGGCTCAATCCCTTAAGGGTCTAAAGTGCAAAAGGGTAGCAATCTTTGACAGGCTATTACTTGGAAACTGTGACACTTGTAACCTCTCCATCTAAGCCTACAGGATTGCTTTGGGCCCCCCTACAATAACCTCTCTTATTTTTTGTTATCTCAGAGTTGTTTTCCCGTGGTGTCCAGTTTTCACTTGATGGAAAAAGTGTCAAATTCAAGCAGTGTAAAGTTGCAAATTGGTGCAACTTTTGTTTTTCAATTCGTGTGACCAAATGAACTACTCCAACACGTACTGATAGGTACATTTACAATAGGCATGGTCCTCTTTCGTACCCAAACATGTAGAATCACTCTAAGCTACATTCAACCAACTTGATGCCTTATGATGGCATGCAAAACAATCGAAAAGATAAACATACACACGACGGTTGAGAAGTCTGAATTTTCAACACAAAAGGCATATGATCATCCTCAAGTCTAGAAAGCGCAAGAATTTTTTTAATTATCCTCCTTTCCCTTACAAAAATATACAACCAATTGTAAATGCGTACAATGGTGGAACTTGGAAACATTTTATTTTTCCTCAATTAACAACTTTGGTTGTGAAGCATTTTGTCATTTTCATTTGAAATTATTTGCTATGCTTGAAAATTGGAGTATAAGAGAAACAAGTGATGCTCTCGTGTACATTTATTATTTGGTGTGATAAATAAAGTTTCCATCGTTGACTCCATTTCTTATTTGTATTATAAATCATAACTTGCTTTCTCCCGAGTCCATTTCCTATATAGGAAATGATATTGCAAAAAGTTGACATAAAAATCTTTCGACATGTTTATATGGTGATGGATCAAGAACATAACAATTCATTCTGCACGATGAGGATTATGTTGTGAAAATGTTTAAAGACTATTCAAGATAAATTTTTGTATGGTAATGTGTCAAGAAGTTAACTACTTCATCTACTATGAATATTATGTATCCTTTTCTTAATTGAGTTGTTCCAATCAAAAGATTAAATATATTAGAATCTTTTTACAAAACATTTCATGGAATACCAATTGAAAACTTATTTTTTGATTTTAGATAAAGCATTTCATGGAACTCTTTGGATTAAACTGAATTGGGATATGTAAGAACAAGGGAGCATTAGGAAATACATTGCTTAAGGATCTTAAATAAGCCTTCTCTCCCATTGCAATTTTGGGTGGATTATTACTTTCAAAGTATTGGGAATGCTTTGCCTATTTTCTAGTTGGTAGTTGTCATTCTAGAAGGCCCATCTCTTAATATATTTTATACTCATTCCTAATCAATTATCAAGTTAATAATCAGTGCATTTATTTACAATTAATCTTTTATTTTTAATTTGTGCAATTTTGGAATTTGTAACTCTACTAGTATTCCTAGAAATATTGAAGTTGTTTAGCATAGACTAATAAAGTAATTTAGCATCAATCTGTTAATATTCAAAAAAAACCATAAAGGACATCAATGATCAATGCTAGGGCTAACCAATTAATAAGTATACATGTGAATAAGGAAAGCACAAGTACTCAAAAACACGTAAGCCTGGAAGTATACACACAAATACATAATATATGCATGAATACAAGGTATACACATGAAAACACGTAAGTTGCAAAGTATACATTGGAATACACATAAGTCACAAAGTATGCATGTAATTTGTAAAGTATACATTTGAATACACGTAACTCATATCTATTGAACCATGGATTTATAATGCAAGTATGGACACCATCGATAAAAAATATTTGTATTAACCAAATAGCTATGTAGGCATATATCAATATATGTCGATATAAGTATAAAATATAGGTACAAAATATCCATATAGACTTATGAGAATGCCATATAGGCATATAATATAAAATATTTATGAAAATGCCATATAGGCATACAACAAAGGGCTCTGGAATCAAAATTCATTACTCTCCATGCTCTCGAAATAAAATCTTTCCCTTTACTATTTGATCATATGTCGATATGTCTATCACTTGTTTATTCTATGGTTGAGGAGTGCTCTTTCTCCTCCTCCTAAGGTTTAGTTCTTGGTCATGTTTTATCTGTTATAATAAGAAGTAAAGACATTAATATATAGAAATTACATTAAAAAAATGATATATACTACAAAATAATCACTTAATGCCATCTGATGATCACTCTCCATGAGGGAAATATTTAAATTCCCATGCTAAGGAATGTTGAAGCCTTGTATAAACCATCCAAATAGAAATTAAACTACAAATCAATAATGGTTTGATTTTTCACTAACATCTATAACAATGAATGTAAATTGAAATTTAGTAATTTTCCTCATACCTCCCCTATGAGAGCCATCGAGGAGCCTATAGTAGATGAAACACTAATCTCCATTTCCCTCTAAACATTCATAGATGTATCCACTTGTAACATCTAAAAAAAAAACAACAAATTATTCAATCACGAAAAACTACAATAGTGATCCATGTCATGACTTATAATGTATGAGACAATGAACAAAATTTTGAGTACTTATTAAACTATATATTTCTGACTATCATGCTTACTATTTTCCCTATCCATATCTTGTTTGAAAGCACATGTTTTTAGGCTTTTACCCATAGTAGCAAGCTGGTGAACCATTTGATAAAATGCTTTCATAGACATGTACGATAACTATGGTGGCATAGAGAAGGCAGTGAACTATTTGAAAAAATGCCTCAAAGAAATGGGGTCTCATGGTGATGGAATGCTTACAAACAAATGTGTCATGGCATTCCATCACCATAAGACCACATTTCTTTCAGGAAATTTTTCAAACAGTTCATTGCCTTCTCTATGGTATTATGCTGGGATAGGGTGGATGGTAGAGTGTGGTCTTGGTTATGAGATAGAGGGTGATCATGACATAAAGAGGGAGGAGTGGGGACATGAACAAGTGGAATAAAAGGTGGAAGGTTCCATGGATTGGTAAATTGAGGATGATGACCTTGAAAATAATTTGGAGGGGAATTTTGGCTAATGGGTTGGTTTCTATTCTTCAAGCAATGAGTTGTTTGAAAAATTTCCTCAAAGAAATGTGGTCTCATGGTAATGGAATGGAATTCCATCACCATGAGATGACATTTCTTCAAGGAATTTTTTCATACTACTCATTGCCTTGACTATTACAATTATGCTTTGATATAAATTTTTCTAAGCATCCATAGTTTGTTGGAAAACACCTATTTTAGGCTTTTAGCCATAGCAGCAAGGAAGTGAGTAGTTTGATAAAATGCTTTGGTACACATGTATGAAAAATGTGGTAGCATAGAAAAGGTGGTGATTTTTTTGAAGAAATTCCTCAAAGAAATGTGGTCTCATGGTGATGGAATGGCATTCCATCACCATGAGATTGCATTTCTTCAAGGCATTTTTTCAAACTACTCACTACCTTCTCTATGCTATTGCTTACTATTATGCTTTGATATATTTTTTCCAAGCATCCATAGTTTGTTGGAAAGCACCTTTTTTAAGATTTTATCCATAGTAGTGAGGAAATGAACTTTTTGATAAAATGATTTGGTAGACATGTATGGAAAAAGTGGTAGCATAGAAAAGGCGATGAGCTATTTGAAAAAGGGCCTCAAAGAAATACGGGTCTCATGGTGATGGGCATCACCATGAGACTGCATTTCTTTGAGGATTTTTTTCAAATAACTCATTTCCTTGTCTATGCTATTGCTTACTATTATTCTTTCATATATTCCTTCCAAGTATCCATAGCATAGACAACACAGTGAACTATTTGAAAAATGCCTCAATAAAAAGTGGTCTAATGGAATGCCATGACAAGAAAATGCAATTGGAAGTTGCTACTACTTATTACTTATGCTATGTGAAGTAACTACATCACTGCTTATGTTGAATTTCTGAACAACTATATTGTAGTTGAAATCTTGTCATCTATCAACATCTAGTTATTAGTTATGGAATGTGAAGTAATGCTTTGAGTTTGAAAGATGTGCAATGCAATGTAATCAACGATATGAATATAAAATACAAAAATATATTAAGTACAATTCATTAGTTAAAATCGTTATTCTATTACTTGTGTGTGGGTTTGTCTAAATCCACTGACACTGGGAGGTGTTCCCTCGAAACCTCCAATATTAGCCTATTCAACATCCAAAATCACATATTAAAATACCATTCATAAAACAATGCTATTAACATGTAATAAATTTATAATTGTTTACTACTTACATACCTCAATGGTACATGCAGTGGAGAAATAAGCAGGTGTAGGGCCGATGTATCTAGTATCAACACTATGACCCTGCAATTTATTAAAATCATAAAACTAAATTATTTAATCTTGCATTTCAAAATTGAAATTTAATAAATTAAATTCAATGAACATGCTAACATCTACTTGAGTATCAATTCCATAGGCCTCATTCAAAATGTCACCTTCCCTTACCATCTCCATAGTTATATATGTATCCTACGTAGAAGCCTTCTGATTGTCGGTGGGGTCATATGAACAAGTCACCCCACAAGACTGACACAAATGGGATCAAATCCCACCACTCGAAGAATCCCCTGGATGGAATTGTAGAATAGGGATGGAATTGTAGAATAGGGATGGCATGCTGGATGACACTCTGGGTCAAAGATTTGATGACCTCAAAAGTCTCTACCTCAGTACTCTCCTTTGCAATGGAAGGGATAATGATGTGCTCATGAGGAGGCCTAGTGAGAGGTTGTCTCCCTTGCCATGTAGGATATTGTTGTGCACCAGGTCTATTTTGAGTTGACCCCCCACCTCTCCCCTAGAAGTCCCTCATATCAAAATAATTCAGGATTTTGTTCAAGATGAACTGTATAGTTTCCTAATGAAATGTTGTGGGACTTCACAATTGTTGCATGGTGGGTAATAAAAAACCATGTACCACCTATCCAAAAAAAATTCCTAATCTATTGGTGGCGGTACCAATGGATAGGAAACCTCTTCGCATTGAGGGTAAGATTTGCATTTGTGTGTGGGTCAATGAATAATGAGCACAAATCAAGTTTTGTATTTTTTAGATTTTTTACATCTTTATATGATAACTTATCTTGGTAATAAGCCCTAGTTGCTTGCTTCCTATCTTTCCAACCAATTAATTGTTTGTTGATTGAATCTACATGTTTTAATATTTCTTTGAGTGAAGTTGCCAGGGTCATTCTTTCATGATTGAATGATTTGGATCGTTCAACCTCCTGATTAAATCCTCAATTCTTCTTTTTTTATTTTAAATTTCACTCATTAAGTTTTGTTGAGTTCTAAAAGGATGTTGAGGGATTAGTGGAGGAGATTGTTGTTGTGGTTGATCAACTTAAGGATTTTTTTGTTGTTTTTCTTGCTATGCTTGTTGAGGATTTTTTTCCTCTTGTTGTTGTTGTGCTTGTTCAGGATTTTGAGGAGGGTTTGCAAGTTGAATAACATCTACAAATTCAAAAAATAAATATCAAAAACAACCCAAAACTAACAAATTCAAAACAAAAAAGAAATCCTTACCTCTCAGACCTCCTCGATGACGTAGCAACATCTTGGTGATGAAACAATAGTTTAATGATTTTTTTTGCAAAATGTATCCTCCCATAATGTGAGCATGGAAATGAGGAGTTTTGGTTGCAGGTAGAAAGAAAAACATAGTCACAAATGAAAATTATTTTGAATTCCTTTTTTTTGCTTTTAAAAACTCATAATGTGAGAGTGTTATAATACACTTGCATAATGGGCTCATTGTGGTGAAGCCTTAGGTTCATCACACCAAGCATTAACATGAGTGTGTTATAACATGCTCGCATCATGAGATTTCAAAAAAATTATAAAAATTTGGCCACAAATTGGCTACCAATCTTTTTGCACCCGCCCAGACACAAAGTATGGGATTTGATTGAGAGCTTTGAAGGTTTTAACATACAAGTTCTCTTGCAGTCCCAAAATAATGTCACTAATCATATGGCTTTGATTGGTTCACAGTTTGAGCTGACTCTTGAATCAGTGAAAAAATAGAATATAGTGCAAAGATCATCATCCAACTACCAATTCCCAATAATGATTAGAACTAGTAGGTTTTTGAGGATGACATTCAGATTGTAGCTTTTTTATAGAAGTTAGAAAAAAAAATTGATCATTCATAGTCTAAAGCTAAGAGAGCTATGGAAGGGAAAGTCATCCAATTGAAGGGAAATAAGCTCTCATGAGGTTTGATTTCTCTCAAAAATCTTTTCGCTTGTGAGGATGTGAGGAATAACAAACAAAGATTCATTGCTGATGCAAAAGACTATGAAGATCTCAAGGTTGGAAATGGAAAAAAATTAAAAGTCAGAAGAGAAGTTCCACAAAAGGATAAAGAGAGACTAAAATTCCTTGCTTCAAGAATCCAAGCATATCAAGTCCACTTTGGATAAGTATTCATTTGCCTTAGGTTAGAAAAAAAATACAAAAAAGTAAAAAAGCTACACTTGTTGAAAAACAAGGTGAAGAAAGCTTGCAATATGAACTTAAATGTGTGAATGCAAATATGAAATATGTAGATTAACCTTAGCCTTAGTGTGAAGAAAGAATGATAGAGAGAGATAGAACAATACAACACATGCAACAACAGATTTACGTGGAGAAACCCCGAAGGGAGAAAACTCCACCACCGAAAGAGAGGCAAGTATATTACTGATAATCTTCAATATTACATGTAGCAATAGACTTCTCTTATCATTCCCTGTAAATCCAGTAGCACCCTATTACCCTGCAAAACTGAATTCTGATAACACTAGCTCAAGGCCCCAATTTAAAGAGATTTGTGAGGATGAAAACCACCATGGTTTCACCAAACAATAGGCAGAAATACCACCTAGAAAAACCCACGCCTTCCTCCTTGAAATGGTCAAAAATACCAAAAATAGCCTCTTACAGATGCTCTTACAGCTGTCATAAGGCATCTTTTATGCATGGGTGCCTGGGGTCTAAAAATAGCATATTCTGTCATACTGTCATAGCATCTTATGACAACTTGTATGCATGTCATAGATGCTCTTACAACACCCTATTTTGACCCACAACCTTATTTTAGAAGATTCCAAGGTGGGGCGCCTAGCTAATTTGTCCTTTTCCATAAAGATAAACGGTAACGGTAACACTGCATTTACATAGTCTCTTTCACCACTGTTGGTCAAACAGTTTCACCTCTTATGGGTAAGTGTACAAAACACTTTAGGAGAATAATAAAATAAAGGATTTACAAGGTTGATTACACCTAAATCCTAACATTCTCCCACTTGACATCATACATTGTAAATTTCACCCATAGAGATACAATTACATAGAATTAAGTACAGTGATCAAGGCCCATGGCCTTTCTGCACCAAGAGAACTTTTCCGTGGTGACTAGCTTCATAAGAGAATCTGCAACATTATCCAAAGTGTCAACTTTTTCAATCAAGACTTGTCCATTCTCAACCATTTCTCGCACAAAGTGATACTGAACATCAACATGCTTAGTACGAGCATGATACATAGGATTTTTAGCCAAACATATGGCACTCTGACTATCACATCTGATCCTCACTATCCTGCAATCAAAACCAATACCATTTCAAAGTCTCTGTAACCAAACTACCTCCTTAGAAGCATGTGTAGTAGCCATATACTCTACTTCAGTGGTAGACAAAGCAACTGTAGGCTGTCTTTTACTCATCCAACTCACTGCTCCTCCAAAAAAAGTAAACACATAGCCACTAGTGGACCTTCGACTATCCAAGTCACCTGCCTAATCTACATCAACAAAACCATGTATGTCCAATGAATTATCAACATTGTCAGTACCATGATAAACCAAACAGTAATCAGAAGTGCCTTGCAAATATCTAAATACCCTTTTGACAAAAGTCCAATGTTCTTTACCAGGGTTAGACATAAACCTGCTTAGAACTCCCACTGCTTGGGCTATATTTGGTCTAGTACAAACCATTGCATACATTAAACTACTGACAGCACTAGCATAAGGAACTTTAGACATTTCATCAATATCATCATCCAATTTAGGACACATGTCTAAACTCAACTTAGTACCAATAGGAAATGGAATATTTACTAGTTTGCAGTCCTGCATATTAAACCTTTGCAAAATAGTGTTAACATACTTGCTCTAACTTAACCAAATCTTTCTGTGAATCTGATCCCTAATGATTTCCATCCCAAGAATATATTTAGCAGCCCCTAAATCTTTCATATCAAATGTGCTAGAAAGCTGAGTTTTAAGTTCCCTAATCATTGCCTTATTGTTACCAATGAACAACATATCATCCACATATAAGACAATAATCAGTATCTGATCATCAATAACTTTAAAGTAAACACAGTGATCCTCATCACTTCTAACAAAACCCATATTTAATGCAAATGCATCAAACTTCTAGTATCACATCCTAGGTGACTATTTCAAACCATATAGAGACCTTTTTAACTTGCAAACCAAGTGTTCTTTTCCTTTCACAACAAAACCATTAGGCTGTTGCATATAAATTTCTTCCTCTAGATCCCCATGCAAGAAAGCAGTTTTAACATCCATTTGTTCTATTTCTAAATCATAAGCAACATCAATGGATAAAATGAATCTAATAGAGGTTAACTTAGCAACAGGAGAGAATATTTCACCAAAATCAACTCCCTCTCTCTGGGAGTAGCCCTTGGCCACTAATATGGCCTTGTATCGTTCCAACTTTCTATCTGCACCAAACTTCTTTTTATATATCCACTTACAACCAATGGCCTTTCTTCCTTTGGGAAAACTAACAAGATCCCAGGTGTCACAGTTTTTCAAAGACATCATCTCATCATGCATGGCCTGCATCCAAGACTCACATTCTTCTGAAGAGAGAGCCTCCCTGAATGATCTAGGTTCATCATCAGTACATAACAAAGAAAATTTACAACGAAAATCAAGTGGGCTATACCTGTCAACTGGATTTTGTTGTCTTGTGGATCTTCTCAAAGGTGGAGTAAGAGGTTCCTCCTCATGTTCATCCTCATTGTTTTCAACTTCTTCTATTACAATGGATTCGTCAGAACTCTCTTCTTCTTCTCCATCTCTCTGTTCTTCCACATGTGCATCTTCTTGCTTAGTTTCAAAATACACTATCTTTGACTTTTCCTTTGGTTGCACATCTTCAGAGTTAGCTCTAAATTCCCTGAAAATAACATCTCTAGAAAATATCATCTTTCATGTTAGTGGATTCCAAAGTTTGTAACCTTTAACATTTTCACCATAACCTACAAAGATGCATTTCTAAGATTTGGGATCCAATTTAGACCGCTTCTCTTGAGGCACATGAACAAAAGCCTCACAACCAAAGACCCTTAAATGTGAAACTGAAGGCTTTTTACCCAACCACATTTCATAAGGAGTTTTATCAATAAGAGCTTTACAAGGAGATCTATTAATTAAATAACAAGCAGTACCAACAGCCTCTGCCCAAAAGCATTTGTCTAACTTAGCACTACTTAACATGCTCCTAGCTCTTTCCATTAATGTATGGTTCATTCTTTCTGCTACCCCATTTTGTTGGGGTGTGTAAGGTGTAGTCTTTTGCCTAACAATTCCTACATGTTTGCAAAACTCATCAAATTCCTTAGAACAATATTCACCCCCATTGTCAGATCTCAATACTTTTATCTTATAATTTGTTTTCTTTTCAACCAATGCCTTAAATTCCTTAAATTTGGTGAAAACTTCATATTTTGAATGCATAAAATAAATCCAAGTAAATCTTGAGTAATCATCAATGAAGGAAACATAATAACGAGATCTACCCAAAGAATCTGTATCCACTAAACCACAAACATCTGAATGAATAAGTTCTAACAATCCATTAGCTTTATTAGTTCCTTTAGGAAATGATGACCTGTTTTGTTTACCAAACACACAATCCTCACAAAAATCATTTTTACCAACAGAATAATCAGAAATACTGTCTACTAGTTTGTTATCAAGTATGTTCCTAAGACCTTTTTCACCAATGTGACCCAATCTATGGTGCCACAACATACATGCATTTTCAGCACTAGTTACAAAAGAGGAGTTACAAAAAGTAGAGGCATGTAGCGTAAATAAATTCCCTGTCCGAGATCCTTTAGCAACCACCAAACTTCCCCTTACCATCCTGCAACCAGACTTGTCAAATGTCACATGCATCCCAGAATCATTCAACTTGGAAACTAAAATTAAACTTTTTGTAAGTCCTAGAATATGTAAAACATCATCAAGGGTTTTAACCCTCCCATCACTGAAACACAACTTTACCTTTCCTTTACCAATAACCTTTTGTGAGCTATTATCACCCATGAAGACCTCTCCTCCATCATATTCTTTGTATGTAGAAAACCACTCCTTATGAGGAGTCATATGGAAGGAAGCACCTGAATCAATAAGCCAAGCATCATTACAAACTGTGTTAGCTGAAATAATCAAAGCATCAGAATCACCGTTATCAGAGGACTTTTCCATGGAGGAATCTGCATTCTTTTTCTTGTTTCTACATTCCTTCTTCACATGTCCCCGTTTACCATAGTTCCAACACTTCACTCTGCTCTTTCCAGGGGTCTTAGATCGTCCTTTAGACTTATCCTTCTTCTTATCCCCTTTAGGCTCTTTCTCCTTGGGCCTACCTCGCACATGCAAGGCATCTTGGGAGCCACTGTGCATGGTCTTTCTCCTCATCTCCTTTGAAAGAAGTATGGGAATAATAGTATCCAACTTAGGTTCTGCACCACCACTTGTTATAGCAATAACTAAATTTTCCCAAGATTCTGGCAAAGAGCAAATCAATAAAATGCATTTATCCTCATCTTCTATTTTAACATCAATAGATGCAAGCTGACTTATAATCAAATTAAAAGCATTCAAATGTTCAGCAATAGATTCACCATCCTTCATCTTTAATGAATACAAACATCTTTTGAGATACAACTTGTTAGACAAACTCTTAGTTTGGTAGATTTCACCTATCTTCCTCCAAAGCTTGTATGTTGTGTCTTTTGAAGAGACATTCAGGAGGACAGAATCTGTGAGAATAGTGAGCGAGCCTTCTTGTCTAACTTATTCCAATCTTCATCTGACAAGGTTGAAGTAGATGGCTTCTTTTCAACTGAAACTGGTAACCACTGATCTCTTTCCTCAAGAAGGTCCTCCACTTTCAACTTCCACATCTCGTAACCAGTTCCATTGAACTTCTCAATATCTAGATGAGAGGTGGAGGCCATGGTATGCAATCTTTCACAAATCTGCAAAACCCACAACACAAAAGCTCCCACTGCAGCAAAAAACCTTCAACACTCTAAAAGGAAAGCGTCCCTTCCTTAACAGAACCGTTAGCTCTGATACCAAATGTTGAAAAACAAGGTGAAGAAAGCTTGCAATATGAACTTAAATTTGTGAATGCAAATCTGAAATATGTAGATTAACCTTAGCCTTAGTGTGAAGAAAGAATGAGAGAGAGAGAGAGATAGAACAATATAACACATGCAACAACATATTTACGTGGAGAAACCCCGAAGGGAAAAAACTCCACCACCGAAAGAGAGGCAAGTATATTACTGATAATCTTCAATATTACATGCAGCAATAGACTTCTCTTATCATTCCCTGTAAATCCAGCAGCACCCTGTTACCCTACAAAACTGAATTCTTGATAACACTAGCTCAAGGCCCCAATTTATAGAGATTTGTGAGGATGAAAACCACCATGGTTTCACCAAACAATAGGCAGAAATACCACCTAGAAAAACCCATGCCTCCCTCCTTGAAATGGTCAAAAATACCAAAAATAGCCTCTTACAGATGCTCTTACAGCTGTCATAAGGCATCTTTTATGCATGGGTGCCTGGGGTCTAAAAATAGCATATTCTGTCATAGGGAATCTGTCATACTGTCATAGCATCTTATGACAACTTGCATGCATGTCATAGATTCTCTTACAACACCCTATTTTGACCCACAACCTTATTTTAGAAGATTCCAAGGTGGGACGCCTAGCTAATTTGTCCTTTTCCATAAGGATAAACGGTAACAGTAACACTGCATTTACATAGTCTCTTTCACCATTGTTGGTCAAACAGTTTCATAATAGAAATCAAACAAATTTTTTATTACATGTAGATAGCTAATCACCCCTTATTTGATGTGGTAAATTCATAATAGAAATCAAACAAATTTTTTTGAAGGATTCATGATGTGGACATACACCGTTATGTACATCCTGAAATATTCAAAGCATAAAAGCTTTTTTTAGTTCAAATTGGGCAAAAAAAGTAAAAGATTATTTCCAAAAAATAGATGAATGTACATGGAAAGTAATTTCGAAAGATCTATCCTCCATACAATTTTTAGAGAATCTAAAAGAAGAGTTAAGGGGAAGATTAAGTGAAAGGAATGCATATGCATCAGATGAAGATTATAGAATATTGTGAGAACCATCCAAATCAAGGCTTTACATAGTTAAAATATGTTACAAGGTAGTCGTGAGTAAAGGAGAAAGTAGCAAATCACAAAGAGCCTTGTCATTATGTTGGAATTCAATAGTGTTACCAAAAGCGGGATGTTTTTCATGGTTGGCTATAAAGCAAAAAAAATTGATAGGTGATAGGATTTCCAAGCTTGGGATTGTAGCTCAATTTAAATGTATATTGTGTGATGATTCCTTGGAGGAGGTAAATCATCTATTACATTGTCCTTTTGCATATGGTTGTTGGTCATACATTAAAAACAAGCTAAATTGGTATTCACCACTGCCAAACAATTTGTGGGATTTATTTTCAAGTTGATCAATGTTGTATAAGTCTTCACTATTCTCATGCATCTGGAAAGTGGTCCCTTCAGTAGTTTTGTGGAGCATTTGGTGGGAAAGAAACAAAAGGATTTTCAGGCATGAAAAAATGAACGTAGATCAAGTTTTAGTTAAGTTAGAATCTTCAATATCTGAAATAACAAATGCATATGTTCAAAAGGTAAAAAAATGTAGGGTCATTATTCATAGATTGGGATTCAAGTCTATTGTAAAAATGGAACAATATTGTTATTACTTTCAAAGGAATTCTACATCAAAATCCAAAGCAAAAGTTAGATAGAAGTAAAATAGCCTGGACTCCACCCCCAAAAAACTTTTACAAGCTAAACTTTGATGGTGCTTTATATGAAATCCAAGGATTTTAGGGGAAATGGTGATTATAAAGGATCATAGAGGTTCACTTATTTTAGAAAATCAATAATACTACCAAAAGGAACAAATAATCATGCTAAATCATTAGCTCTATTGCATGGCTTGCATTTGGTAGTGTTACTAAAGATCAACAATTTGGTGATTGAAGGATGCTCACTAATTATAATAAATGTTTGTAAAGAAAGGAAGGTGTATTTATAGAAAATTAGTTATGTGCTTGAGCAAGCATGAAAGGTAATGGAAAAATTAAGATCTGTGCATCTAAAACATTCATACATGGAGAGGAATCAATTGGCAAATAAATTAGTAAACTTGGGCTGTGATCAAAATGTGGATGAAATACTGTATAATAATAACTCAAATATTTTCATGCAAGATTTAATGGATATTATGCAAAAGGAAAGATTAATGTAAATATACTCAATTTCCATGGGGAAAAGGTCTTTATTAGTAGTATCTACACTCACCTAATGTGTTGAGGTCATAACAATACTATGGCAAGTTGTAACATAAATAACAATGAAGATTGTCCACGCTTCAAATGTCCATACAACATCTATTCTCTACCTTGACACAAGGAAGATCTAGGCGAAAGCTCACATCAGTACAAGAGTTGGGAATTAAACCAAGCATTTCAAAGAAATTGATGTCACAAATGATATCAACGATTTATCAAAAGATTTTTCATAAAGGTAATGTTTTTTTTTGCTAACAAGTGTCGATATTTTGTAGGGATTAGTCTATGGTTAAAAAAAACCTAAATTAATCATCATTATGATGAAAAAATAAATGCAATATTTGTCACATTCAGGTGTGTTAACAACAAATATCATAATAATGATAAAATGTATGAACTTCAAGGAAAAAATAAATTGCAATTCATTGCACTAATATCTTCATCTATTTAATAAGCAATGGATTAAGCTGGAATCCACTCCGTTTCATTTTTGAAGACAATTGATATGATGTTTCCATTTAAGAAAGGTAATCGGATGTGAGAAAGTAAATCTTCATCAAAATACCTGGTAAGGGTTTTTATTGTTAAGGAATTCAAAGATGACAGTAATTTGCAATCTATGTTAGTTTGTAAGGGATTGTTTTTTAAGTCTAAATTATCTATTAGTACCTGTTGTTAATATTTTTTTGCTTCTTTCTAGGTAAGGCTAACATCATTTTGCTCAAAAGTGCAATATATCATAGTATCTTTTTAAGCAGTGGGTTGGTGCAATATTAAAAGGTGTTATCAATTATAGTATTGAGGTCTTTTAGGAAAATTCAATAATTGGGTTGGGGTTTCCTTGTTGTTGTGTGTTTTGGGCATTGTCATTGGCCGCAGGGGATTTTTCATTGCAGTTGTGTGTTGTAAGGTTCCTTATCATTGTATATTGCCTCTCCTTCCACTATTCAAAGTTTTTGTGGGTTATAAGGTCCTTGAGTCAAAATAGCTACATCCTAGAAAAATTCTCATCATGGAATATATGCCAGGAAATTATAGAGCGTCATTTCCCATTTTTCTATGGGAGTTTCCTTTGTCAGGATGTCTTGAAAAAGAGAAATTGATACATGTATTCAAGGTTGAGTGTTCTCCAGTGCTAAAATGTGTCACAACTATAATAGGTGATGAAATTTTGCATCCCAAAGCTAAAAGGGTAATTTTCCCATCGAATTTGGTATCCATTTTCATTTTGAACATCATGGATATGCTTTAGGATATTCAAATAGTGCAAGAAATTGGAAATAATGTGATACAAGATGTATTTTACAGAATAATGTGTTACTTCAAAGCATTAAGACTTATGATTTTTTCTTGGGTGATGGATATGTACGCGGTATTTTTCCAAGACACTATATGTACTGTAAGGTTTTTTATGCTAGTATCTATGATGCAGTGAAATTATCCTTTCAATTCAACTCTTCAAGCTATTTGTACAAGGAACTCAACCACTACTAGTTTGATCTTGGAAGTGATATGGTGAGGAAATAAAAAAATAAATATCATTTAGTATCTTTTCTCATATCACATTAATTCCATCATATTGTGTCCTTTAGACCTCCTTAGAATGTACCTCCTCCTGTAGCTCAGAATAGACCTCCTCCTATTCATCAAAATTTTCCTCCTCTTGTTCATTAGAATGGACCTCCTCCTTTTCCAAATGGCCAACTTAATTAGCCATTACTGCCAGATATTTAAATGTAACAACCTCTCAAACTTCTCTAGTAAACCAACAAATGTAGAAAGAATGACAGGATGAACAATCCTCAGTTGGTTGTTCTTGAAAATTAAGATAAAAGTTGATTTTTTTTTGGGATTTTTGTGTAAATAACTTTCAAAACAGATCTATTCAAAGTGTATATGGGTAAAAGAAAGAAGTTGGTTCCACAAAGAGGGGAAGTTTCAACCAAAAAAAAAATCTTGTAGAAAATGCATACGTGTTATAAAAAAATGTGTGTTATGATTTTGGTACCTGAGCCTAAAAAAACTTGTATGCAATAAAAAATTTGAATGCGTTATAATACATACATGTTATATAATGAATACATGTTTTATAATGTGTACGAGTCATTTATTTAAAAAATTAAATACCTTTTAGAAATGCATACGCATTTTGTAAAAGTATTTAATTTTTTAAATAATCAAGCAAATAAAGAACGTGTATGCGTTTTGTAACACATACACGTTTTTAAAATTTTGAATCCCCAACCCACATGCTACCCTGGTTTTAGTCTCAGGAAAGGCTTGGTAACCTGACCCTTAGCCTTTGACTTGCAACTAAAAAACTAAGGCAGGTTCAAGAGAAATGTCCAAATTTGGCAATATGGTTGATGGACATTTTCTTTGAATCAATCTATGAAATTAAAACCCATTAGAGAACATGATGTCTAGTTTCCAAATATATATATTTTAAGATTGGATTATATTTGTTATTTTTAATTAATTTCTAAGCAAGCTAGTCCATAAACTTGAAATATCAAACCTTTTTTTGTCAATTTTCTTGTAAATTTTTTTAAATGGCATCAATCTTCAGACAATTCTCTACACAATGAAAAAAATATTCAAAAAATGTTTAGTTTAGGTCCAATTATGTTGTTCATATACATTGATATTTATAAACAACAATTAAGGCCAATAAAAATTAAAAAACAAAAAAAATTTAGAAAAGAATTACAAAAAAATATCCTCATCAATCTTCATATTGTTAGCTATCTTTCTCCAAAAGAATTAGAAAAATACTTTTATTTGGGTCAAAAAGTGGTGTCCATACATGTGCATGGTATGGTAAAAAAATGACTGTTAAAAAGTGGTTTTTATACATTCCTATCACAATTCATTTTTTATCATTTGGGCATTTGAATAAATTACATATTTGGAAACTAGATTAAAAATTAAAAATTTTATATTATTGATTTTTTTTAAGATTCAATGTGTAAGTGCCTCAAATTTTCAGTCCAAGTGTGACAGATTCTGAAAAACAACAAACAACACTTCCACTTTTGGAGTTTTTTGTGGACCCAACTTCTTGCATCAACCCATATCAGAATATATATTTTGGTAGCATATGTCATGCAAAATGTGTTGGAAAATGGTTAGCACTCCCTTCGAGATTCGTGACATGGACTAACTGCCTCTCGTGGATATGTTAACTCTAACAGTTGTATCAGACATTAATAGATTGATCTTTTGGTGCAAAGACAACTATGGGGCCAACAATTGGTATCAAAGCCAAAGGTGTTGGGTTCGAATCCCCTTGGCTTGCGTTGAGGGGAAGATTGTTGGAAAATGGTCAATACTCCCCTCAAGATTCGTGACATGGACTAACTACCTCTCGTGGATCCGTTAACTCTAGAAATTATATCAAACAGTAATAGGTCAATATTTTTGGTGCAATGACAACTGCAGGGCCAAAAAATGATGATGACATTTTGGTATTTAAGAATTTAGGATAAGTACTAGTGGAGATCATTTTCAAAGCATGCAAATTTCCATAGTTATTTCAATATGTAACCTTATCTATTATATATAATATATAAAGTTGGCTTAATGCCTTTTCATTAAAAAAATATATTAATTTAAATTCACAAGTAACTATAATAAAATCACTTTTCTAATCAAAATTATGATGAGAATCATATAGGTGTTTTATGAAATATACCATGAATTTATAATTGAATGGATAATTTATAATTTATGTGTTTAACCTCCTATCCTTTAATTTTACCATTTATTAAACTATTACAATATGATCACACAATAATTACTATGCATATCGAATATTATATGGTCACTCATAATTTATAAGATTATCATACATTCCAAGATGATATTTATGCATTTCAGACTACATGAATATCCTCTTTTCATAATGTACAAATAGAATCTTAGTCCTATATAATAAGGAAAATGTACAAGGTTATTGGGTTGATCAAGTCTAATAACACTGTACAAATTAAAATATGATACAAATAATCTCACAATGCATCTTAAATAGTAATAAAATAATAATAAATTATTACCACCTAGATAGTACTTAACAAGGAAATTATAGTTTTAGTCTTCCTTTAAAAACCAAGTTAATTATATCTCAATATACTTTGATGATGAATATTTGTTCAATTGTGTTTTTGGATGAATCTTTGGCAATAACAATGAGGATACCTCACATTGACAACCATGTAGTAAACCTAATAGTAAAGTGGATCACAACTATTTTTTTAGGGATCTCATCATAAAATTAATTTCTAAGGGTACATAAGGAGAGGAAATATTATACCATTCCATAAATATATCCCTAGGCTTGGACACCTATTGAAATATAAATTTATTAGATTGTATTTGAAAAATCAATTAGTATAAATCTATAATTTTAATTTTCTTAGAGGTTGTCTCCCCCCTGTAAAATTCAACATGTCCCCATGTCTCATCCTAATAAATTTATATATATTATTGCATAATTGATAAAAAAAACTATCCTTTTCAAGGTTTACGATGTGGAAATAGCATGCCTATGTGAGTTTATATCCTATAAATATTTTATTCTCAATAATTCCTTCCAAACATATTATTGTGTCACCAAAAAATGTATAGTTGGACATTTTTACGCTCGCTTTAGTCTCTCTGATGGACTTTGGCTTGATTTTTCCTAGATTTAATGTTGTGATGTGGTCAACACATTCACATTAGGTGTTGGACTCTTGAGAATCATTAAGAATTCTAGGATGTCTTGTAAAAGTGTTGTGAAGTGTTGTAACCTACTTTCACACTATTCTAGGACCCTTTTATTTTAAGTCAATTAAATAACCACTATTTATCACTCACCTGGTCTTATTTCAAAGTGTTGTAAAGAGTTGTAACAAAATGTCATGCTTTTCTAGACTTGTCATCAATAATTCAACCCTTTCTTATGTTTAAATGACCCCTTAATGCACTTTCCAACCTTATTTAAGTGTATTTTTTAGAATATTCCTATTAAACCTAATTAAATACACTTCAATCCTCGACACCCAGTAAAATTTCCCTGGTGGGACCAAGTCGCCACCTGGGGCGACTTAGTCCCATTGGGCACAAAAATTAAAATAATTTCAAATTTCTGGCGGGATTTTATTCTCTTGACCTTGAGGTCAGCCTATGATGTGTTATTTTTAGGAATTATTGGAAAATCAAGTTTAAATAAAGTTTTTTTTCTCTAATTTTAATCCCAATTCATCCAACAATCAAGCAAACAATCTCTTAGTTCCTTCTCAAGCATTCAAGCATTTCTAAGCATTATCAAGTCATCCATTAAAGCACTTCATTACATATCTTTAGATTTCAACTTCAAGGGTTTGGTGAGTTTGTGACATTGCATGTTATTCATTCATCATTCTCTCTTCATTTCATTTCATTTCATTTCATTTTATAGGGTTTCCTTACCAAATCAAGGTTTAACCAAGGAAAATCCCTATTCTCTAACCCTTAACCCCTTTTCCCCTCTTTGCATGTGTATTTGTAGGTCTTGTATGCAAATTTTTCAAAGAGAAAGGTGTTAAAAATTGGTCAACAACCTATCAAAGTCATCAAAGTCAAAAAAATACCTAATTGAAGCTTGGAGACCTCTTTCAACCCATTTTATGCAGAATTTGAACTGAACTCCTATCAGGAAGGGAAGTGCAGATTGAAAGTTATAAATTCCTATTATGAATTTCGCAATATTCCTAGGTGGACTAAGTCACCATCTATGGTGGATTAGTCCCATTTCCAGGCCTGAAAAGTGATTTTGACATTTATGAGTACCCATTTGGCATAAACCTATTCCGACAGAATCTCCCTGAAACAGGACTAAGTCGTCCAACTTGGTGTAAGTGTCCTAGTCATTTTTAGTCAATTCTATAGGATTCAAGAGCCTCTATACATCATAATTTAGTTTCCAAGTGCACCTCTCCAGTCTTGTTTAATTTTGTTATTGTTTACTTGCATTCTTAGGACATTTTGCATACATCATTGTGTTTTCAAACAACTTGCATATCTTAGGTTTTGCATTAATATTCATTATATTTTATCATTTATTTGCATCTAGAGCATTGAATCTAGTGACATTTCATTCATATTAGCTCATTAGTCTTTAGCGAACCTCCAAGTTTTTGTGGGATACCTTTCTCCTTTTAGGTGAAGAACCCTAGAAGTCTAAGAGAGCAACCTCCTACAAAAATTTGTGGTTCAATTATCACTTTATTAAGTTTAAGATGTGAATCCAAAGACTTTTGGGTTATGGGTCCACAATTTTCCTTGCATTAAACAAATATAGATGTTGATTTTGCACAAACATAACAAGCATGTACTAAAATCACTTAAAATAAATAGAAAGATAATTGAGAATTAGTATCGATATACAATTTTAAGCATAAAAATGCTAAGACACTAACTCTTATTTCAAAGATAGCTTAAAATAAGAGGGTATTACCCAAATAGAAATATGAAATTAATACCACTAAAGTGATAATCTCTTATTTGAAATCTTGTGATAGAAAAATCAATCTTCCAAGAGCTTCATGAATCATCCAAAACTATATGAAAATTTGGTATTTAGGGTTCTAAGATTTAAAATTATTCTTTCTCTATGACATTTAGAATATTATAATTAATGAAGTAATAATGTGGATAAGTGCCTTTGAAAAAATTTCTAATAAGTATCATATATATATTAAGCCAAATTACTAGATATGATATTTTAATGGTGAGTGAACAACCATATATGAAAGTAAAAGAGAATTGAAATCGTTCCCTTTTTTGTGAATCTTAAATGAAAAGAAATATCCTTATTTATTGTCATTCTTGACAACACACTTAATATTTTGATTTTTTTTTTGTTTTCTTGGGTTTGCACTTGGTCACTTCTTAGAGTCATCAATAAAAAAGTGTTGATTACCTAATGTGAAGACTATATTGATTATATCATCAATGATAAATTATATGATGATTTCAAGGGAAGTTATTTTTCTTTGGGTCTTAATCATTGTATTTACTAGAAATATTCTCCACCAATCATCAATAGAGGTTCAAAAAATACAAGAAAGGGGGGTTGTGAGTACATGCCAATAAATACTTAGCCCTATGTGGCATTAAGATAATTGATAATGACCAAAAATATAACAGTATGTAAAAGGGGCATTTTGAAGTTATTGTCTACCTATATTAAATAGATGTAGATCTCTATTAGTCCCCATAATCATACTTTAGGAATTTCAGAGTTGCAAGTACAAGGCAGTTTTCTAAAACCTATTGAAGATCATACCACTTTACTTTTCAAAGAGTCTTGGAAGTATTATAGAGCTTGATCATCCTAATAACCAAATACTCCCATAGTCAAATAGATGTCAACAATTTCAAAAGTCATACATTGAAATTATTATACAAGACCTTATGGAGATTGTGATTATTGATTTGTTTTCACAATGCAAAGACATGTGTCCATTTAACCATACTCTTGTGTTTCATTTTCCTTGGATGTAAAAGCACTGACCATTAAAAAATAGAATATGTAGGTTCATTCAAATCTTTTTTATGTTTTACTATAGTATTTATTTATTTATTTATTATATTCTTATCCTATCCATGTAAAACAACCATGAAATCCCATTAATTAAGCAACGTGTTTATCAATGAAGTTGATGTGTCTGCATTTTATCACTCAACACCATATAATGAAGGAATCATATAGCTTGAATGTTGTAGTATTAAATAAGAAGAGAAGAATTTATAATTCCCAATTCATTATGTATTATCCATGATGTAGATCAGGATTTTTTTCTCTGGTTTGGGACTAAACCTAGGTTTTAAATGTTACTCACCCTGAGCATGCTAATGATATATTATGCAACCAGTTTGGATATTGTAAAAAATTCAAAATAAGAAACTTGGAAAACCATGCCTTATAAGGTTAAATGGGGAGAAATGGGCACAACATGAAAGAAAATGGGCACAACATCAGAGAATTCCAAACCCTACTTTTCACAGTGAACTCTTGAAAGTAACTCATTTCAACATGTTGAGAGAATGAGACTAACAACATCTTTTCCCATTAGTAAAGATCTTGAATAATAAAAAGATCTATAACAACATAGAACTATAATAGACTATTGGTCACATAAATCCTATGCATGTTGGGCTATTTTCACATGCCAACTAAAATTTTAGAGATATTAGAACAAAAATTCTCATTTCCTTTATTCTCTAAATTTATGTGCAATAAAGTTACACATTAAATTTTTGAATTCTAGTATAATACTTTGTAGGGCATGATTCCCTCAATAATAGAAAGTGGCATCAATATGTTGATAAAATAGAGCAGAATCACCTCCTATTCTTCAAATAAAAAGATATGCCACATGTACTCCATAGATATTCAGGTGTCTATCAAACATAATATGCAATCATTCATGGAAATCTATAGATTCAGGCCTATGGTATATAATAATAGGGCGGGTTCATGAAGTTGGGTTACACTTTTGTGGCCAACTTCAAAAAAATATTGAAAATGACATAACGCGAGCATGTTATAACGTGCTTGCATTATGTCATTTTAAAAGAAAAAAAAAAGTGAAAGCTACTCACTTTCTTTTGTCTATTTTTCTGCTTTTCCAGTGGCCAAAAACCCTCATTTTTGCGCTTACGTTCTAGGAGGCATTCTACAAATTCATCAACAATAGTTTATTTTCCTTTGCAAAGATGGTGCCACGACGACAAAGAGGTGCAGGAGGTAAGTATTGTTTGCTATTTGTTTTGAATTTCTTAGTTTCAAGTTGATTTTGTTTGTTTTAGGTTAGATTTGATTTTTTTTTTAAATTTGTAGGAGATGCAAATAATCCTGCAAATCCTCAAAATCCTCAACAAGAAGAACAGAAAAATCCTCCTCAACAAAATCCTTAGCAAAATCAACCTCCCCCACCAATCACTCAACACCCTCCTAACACTCAACAAAATTTGAGGAGTGAAATTGAGAACAACAAAAAACAAATTGAGGATCTTATCAGTAGGTTGAGTGATCCAAATGCTTCAACCGCAAAAAGAATGACACTAGAAAATTCAATAAAAGAGATGTTAAAAAATGTAGATTCAATAATCCAACAAATAACAGGATGGTAAGATAGGAGGCAGGCAGCTAGGGCATATTATGCAGATAAACTATCATATAAACAAATAAAAGATTTAAAAATCACTAAAGGTGATTTGTGCTCTTTATTCACTGACCCTAGAATAAATCAAAACATTAGCCTCAATGTGAAGAGGTTTCCTATTCATTGGTGCCACCACCAAGAGATTAGGAATCATTTTTATGATAGGTGGTACTTGGTCTTTGATTACCCACCATGCAACAATTGTGAAGTCCCCCAATATTTTCTTAGGAAACTATATAGTGAGTTCATATTGAACCAAATCCCAAATTATTTTGATATGAGGGAGTTCCAGGGGAGAGGTTGGGGGTCAGCTTAGGATAGGCCCGGTGCACAGTCAAATCTTGCATGGCAAGGGAGACAACCTCTCGCTAGGCCGCCTCATGAGCACATTGTTATGCCTGCCATTGCAAAGGAGAGTGCCAATGTAGAGACATTGCAGGTGATCAACACTTTGAACTAGAGTGTCATCCATCATACTAGCCCTATTGTATAGTGCCATCCAGAGGAGTCTTCGGGTGGTGGCCTTTGAACCCATCTGTGTCAATCTTGCGGGTGACTTGTTCATATGACCCCACCGACACTCAAGAGGCTGCTACGCAGGATCCGTATGTTGCTACGCAGGATTCGTATGCTGCTATGGGGATGGAGAGCATGACTGACATTTTGCATTATGCATATGGCATTGATAGTCAGGTAAAATTCAACATGTTCATTGAATTTAATTTATTAAATTTTGATTTTGAATGCAAGATTAACTAATTTAGTTTTATAATTTTAATAAAATTTGAGGGTCACAGTGTTGAGACTAGATACACTGGTCCTCCACCTACTTATTTCTACAGTACACCTATTAGTGGGGTATGTAACTAGTAAACAATTATAAATTTATTACATGTTAATAGCATTGTTTTACGAATGGTATTTTAATACATGTGATTTTGGATGTTGAACAGGATAATATTGGTAGTTTCAAGCAAACACCTCCTAGTGCCAGTGGATTCAATCAAACGTACATAGAGGTAATAGAATAAATAGAACTCAACTAATGAATTCTACTTAATAGATTTGTGTAGTTTATATTCATATTGTTGGTTACGTTGCATTACACATCATTCAAACTCAAAGAATTACTTCAAATTCCATAACTAATAACTAGATGTTGATAGATGACAAAATTTCAACTGTACAATATAGTTGTTTAGAAAGTCAACATAAGCAACATGATGCAATTACTTCACATGGAGGCATGTGCTTGCAAAGGTGCACCAGCACGACAAACTATGGATGCCTGGAAAAAATCTATGAAACCATAATAGTAAGCAATAGCATAGACGAGGTAGTTAGTGATGGAGAGCATCATATCAAAACACTCAATCATTAGGATACATTTGATGCAGAGCATCCAAAAAACACCATCAACATCATTTATTCAAGGGATTTCAATCCCAAATAGAATTAGGAGAAGATAAAATATAATTTCATCAGAAATCTACTTTTCATTCAACCAAAATCCACTCAAATTCTCTTAGCCATTCCATAGGCTATCATTCATCATTCCACTAATCAGTATTCCAATTGACTCATTCAAAGAAAAACCCATATTAAAGAAAACTTTGACTTAATCAATTAGATTCACATCATTCTCAACCACCATAAAAACAACATAAACCTAATTATTGACACTTGAACAATTCATCCTTTCATTTATTCACCAAGGAAAAAAATTAACTAAACCATACCTCACTATTATCAATCCATTATCAAGCACTGTACTCACCATATTTTGACTGCAGTAGTCTATTTATAGGTTACAAACTCCTGCTATGTAATAGAATCTTGATTATCATCTTGTGGTTAATCACCAATTTGCTCAAAAGCCTTCATAATACTCACCCATCCAACAATCAAAGCCACCAAAACTTTCTTATACATCTTAACCAAATTTAGCAACATCAATCATATCATTAGTTTGATAGTAACCAATCACTCAATATCATCCTTTCCACTATTTAAACAAACATCTTTGTTTTGATCAGACAATATCATATTCCTCTAGTAGGTCTGTCAACCATTAAATCAGGTAGTTACATTCCTATCTCAAAGCTTATTAAAAAACTCAATGCACATTTAGAAACACTTTCTAGCACATCACAACATATCAAAGTTCTTAGACATTTGACATAAAGAAAATCATCAGATTTCAGACTTTCCTCTGAAGAAAGGCTAGTAGATTAGGCCTTTTTTACAAAGGAGACCCCTTAAAAAACATTCCAAATCACTCAAAACAATCTTCGAGCATGTCTTATAACTCAAGATTTCACCATTTATAGGGATTGAAAACCATGAAAATGTTCTAATCCAATAAACCCTTGTTTAGAGGGTGTAAAAGCACAAATCAAGGAGGGTTTTGTGAAAAATACTCTTGCAAACCTCTATTTCTCTAGCCACCACCTAGAACGTGATTTTTTATGTCTTCCAAGACCTTCTACATCATTTCCAAGCCTCTACAAGCTTTATTTATTCATGACCCATGACTGTAGCATCACTTTGTGTAGTAAAATCCTCTATTTTCTAGTGTAGCAACAACTCCACCATGGTATTCTTTCTTTTCCCTAAACTTACAATCATCAAAACATGCAAAACATCCCAACATCAACCTACTCCACCAATTTACTTGAGCTACATTGGTGGAGTAGTGAAGAAAAACCCTATTGGACTCTCAAACTTGCTTCTAAAAGGACTTTGTTGGGCACTGAAAAATGCCTCTTATTCTTTTGTTTCCTAAAACTAACCAAGTCCAACTCTTGAAATTGGAAACTAACTCCTCTTTACATGTATTCACACTATGATTTAACTTTGGGTGTTACTAAATTACCAACACAAGAAGACAAAACAATGGAGTAATGTTGCAAACTCAAAAATAGGGAATTTTTATTTCAAAATCTAATTACAAGAACACAAAATTCTACTTTTTCTCGCCTTTACATTCTTTTTAAAGATATTTCCTTTTCCATAACTATCTTTTCATCAATTGAAACTACCCCTTTTAACCCTTAATATTCCTGATTTCCTTGTTTTTGTCAATTTAACAACTTTTAACAATATTACATTATTGCATTGTTTGCATTTTCCCACTTTGACCACCTAGAACTTACCCATAACCTTAAATACATTCAAATAAGACCTCATATGACCTTGAACATGCTTTACATCATTTTTCCATGACCTTTTGTGATTGACTCAATACAAATTTGAACACTCATCCCTTTTACAAAATTGAAAAGTATTTGATGACCTAGGTGCTCTTGCACCAACATCTAACCCAATTGAATTAGGAGAAGATCAAATTGAATAAGCAACTAAAATTTCTTTCTCTTTTCATCAAAATCACATTGTTTCATTTGCAAACCACAAGGCAACAACAAGCCAACTCATTTCAATACTTCTTATCATTCTCAAGCTTCAAACATCTTATTTATCAGCAAAAATGACTGATCTGTGCACAAGAAACCTAATTAGAGTCACTAAACAATCCACTCTTTCATCATTCACCAAGGCACCCTTCCACTCAATTTTCTTTACCTAGGAAAAATAACCAAAAACCAATCTTTCATGTTACAACCTATATCCATAAGATCCTAACACACCTTTGTCGTCATCAATTTATTTGAATTCAAAGCAAAAACTTGATAAAGAGCATTGAATCTTTTAATTCCTTAAACAACTCACCAAATTTTCACTTTTACCAACTAGTTCCTCAAGACCAAGATACTACAATCAATTATTTACACCTCAATCATTTCATCTAACTTCCAAGACATTACTCACATCATGTTTATTGACTAAGCTTATTCTATGCACAAATCAAGCCCTACTTACAAACCTTAAATACTCCTTCCACCACCACAAACACAATGGAAATAGCTTGCATAAGCTTTAGAAATGATGCAGAGTGGTAGGGAAGGAAAACTCACAATCACAAATGGCAAAGTCACTCCACTAAATGCTTCTCTCAAATACTCTTATGAGGAGTCCTAAACTCCACTATTCTTTAAGAGATCAACCCCACGCACCTAGGGTTCACAACTCAGACCACTCATAAAGCTTGAAAACATTTGGATCATGTCTCATTAATTCAAAACAAGGTTTAACAACCCTCTAGCATTTAGGTTACAACAAACACCCATCACTATGGTGACTTAGACCTCACTCTCTCTTAAGGCTCACAGCCCTTGCCCAGTAGGACAGTCAGAATAAAAAACACAAGGAAGAATTTTAAGACACCAAACCTATGGATTCAAACCCCTACGATGGACCATTACAAGGTTCCAAAACCCTTCCTCTTGACTGTCAAAACATCACTCACAATGGCCCTTTCTACTGTTGCTCCAAAAGGCCTAGTTCACAGACCTACACCTAGGTCTTGACTATCTAGCATCTCCCCTTCACCCCAAAGCCCAAATTTAGACTCCTATAGGTTCTCCACACCTGTTTCCACCATTCCTAAGTGCCTCTTAAATATATTCTTAAAAATCAAGCAAAAACTCTTTTTTTTGCTTGTCAATTATGCTTGCCTCATAGAGATGTCAAGCCAAAATTCATGCACAACTTCAAAAAATGAGCCTTCCATTCTCCAAAACATTGAGTAAATGATATTACAGCCTTATATATTCCATCCCAATGAGATTTATCAATTTTACGTGGGAATGGAAGAAATATACATCTTTCACCCAAAACCCTAATTTTAAGGGTTTTCAGACCACCCGATAGAGAAATTGCAATATCTCCCTTGATACTTAATGAAATCTCACCACTCCAACACCAAAGGAAAGCTTATTCAATTATCTATCCAACCATTATGGGCTTGGATTATGAAAGTGAACATATAGTCTGTACCAAGTACGAGATCAACAAACTCTTCAAAAAAACATAGGAAAAACAAAAAACTTCTTATTGAAACTTCTTCAAAACATCAACATCAACCTTGCCTTGACCAAGAGAGGCATAATTTAACTCTTACAAACTCCCTCCAACTTCTTGCAACTATCTTTGAAAAGAGAGATGTTGGAAAACAACTAATCTCATGCTTTTACTTCTAATTGCCTAGTTAAGGCAATGTGAGCAACTTCTACCAACTCAACCACAAAGAGCCTTCCAAAATGTGTCAAAGGAATTTGAAACCTTGTCAAAAAGTAAGGTGACTCCCCTCAGGTGCCTAGATACAACAAGGAATCCTTTTTCCTTTATTTTCCAAGATGCACTAGACTTACAAAGGAGGATGGACACCTTGTTGTACAAAGAACTTGGTCACCAAGACCAAAAACTCAACCAACAGCATAGAAGACCTACTAAAAAGAATTGAAATGGTCCATAAGACCTTATTTCATCCATAAAGCAAGAAACAAAACATGAAAAATTATTCTAGGTCCCTTAGACCCATGGGTGCTCCTACACGATACTCCCAAGCAAGAAAAAGATCTCAAGTCCTCTTTGAGATTAGGTCTTCTACAGTAGTTCCATGTTGTTTAATATCATTTTTTGACATCCATGTTGCACCCTCTTCAGGTAGACCTTTCCATTTGACCAGGTATTCCTTGTAAACCTTCCTTCGAGTCTTCTTTGTCTCCTCAATGTCTAGGATGCATTCAAGAGCCATAGGTTGGCTGGGGGGTAGTTCCTTCACCCAATCTTCATCCTCCATTGTTGTTGTACCTGCTCCATCACCTGCATTCATAGAAGCTTTGAAAGGATACAAGTCAGAAATGTTGAAGATAGGAGAGATTGCCACCCCAAGAGGTAGCTCTATTTCATAAGCATTTTGGCCAAACTTGTGGACCACCTTGCAAGGTCATATCTTCTTCATCATGAGTTTGGTATACTTTCCTTTTGGAAGTCTCTCCTTCTTCAAGTGTTCCATAACCATGTCTCCAACCTTGAATTGGAAATTCCTCTTCTTTAAATCTTCCTTTTCCTTATACTTCTCAACATTCTTTTGAAGGGTTTCCTTCACTTGTTGATGAATATCCCTGATTGTAATAGAAAAGTCCTCACCTTGAGCACTTCTCTTAGCAACTCCTTGTAGATATCTTAGTTCATAGACCCCTCTAGGGTGCATGCCATAGACTACTTCAAAAGGGATTCTACCAATGCTCCTATTCATGGAGTCATTATATGCAAATTCAACCTGAGGTAAAATCTGATCCCAAGCTTGTCCATGCTCCTTTATAAGGCATCTTAAGAGGTTTCCTAATGATCTATTCACCACTTCAGTTTGTCCATCCATTTTGGGATGGTATACTGAACTAAAGGACAAATTTTTTCCTTGAGTTTCTTTCACAAGGTCCTCCAAAAGTGACCAATGAATTTAGAATCCATGTCAGAAACAATGCTTAAAGGCAGTCCATGTATCCTAACAACCTCCTTAAAGAAGAGACCTACTATATGAGACACATTATTGGTGCATTTGCAAGGAAGAAAATGTGCCATCTTACTAAATCTATCAACTACCACAAAGATACTATCAAAACCTCTTTCGATTCTAGGCAACCCCAAGACAAAGTCCATACTTACACACTCCCAAGGCCTATTGGGAATGGGTAGTGGCTGATAGAGTCTTGCATTTGATGAAGTTTCCTTTTCCCTTTGACATATTGTGCAGCCTTCCACATACCTTCTCACATCCACCTACAACTTTTGCCAATAGTAAAATCTCCTAACTTGTTCCAAGGTCTTTTCAAGGCCAAAGCGACCTCCAAGACTTCCACTATGTTTCTCCTTTATGATATTCTCCCTCATTGAGCATTTATGCACACATAATTGGCTTCCTTTGAAGAGAAAACCATTCTACAATAAAAAAAAAGTCAAAGAATTCACCATGAAAAGAATTCAAATGATGCTCACAAACATTGTATACATCCTTGAAATCTGAATCTTCATGATACATATCCTTCAATGCTTCAACCCCCATGCTTTGGAGTTGGATCTCTTGCACTACAAGTTCCCTTCTACTGAGAACATCTGCCACCTTATTTTCTTGGCCCTTCTTATGCTTTATTGTGAAAGTATAGGCTTGCAAAGACTCTACCCACTTCATGTGCCTATGACTAAGTTTGTCCTATGCATTCAAAAAACTCAAGGCATGATTATCAGTATAAACAACAATTTTTTTAGGTAACAAAACATCCCCTATTGCTTGATTGCTAGCATCACACTCAATGGTAAAAAAATTATCAAAATCAAGGAGCACAAGAATAGGCTATTGTGCTACTCTCATGTTTAGATATTCAAACCCTTTATCAGCCTCATTGGACCAAGAAAACTTACCTTTGTTACCTCCTTTGATGGTTTCCAAGATTGGTGCACAAATTTGGCTAAAGTTCTTGATGAACTTTATATCAAAGCTTGCAAGTCCATGAAAGCTTCTCACATCTCCCATGGATTTTGGTGTTGTCCAAGTAAGAATAACATCCACCTTTGAAGGATCCATGTTCAAACTTCCCTTGGAGATGGAAAAACCAAGGTAGACTAGTTCTTCCTTCATGAATTCACACTTTTCCATGTTGATCAGTAGCTTCTCCTCTTGTAACCTCCTTAGTACCATGTCAAGGTACTTCAAATGTTCTTCTTTAGACCTGCTAAACATAAGGATGCCATCTAAATAAACTACAACAAAATTTCCAATAAAAGGTCTCAATACCTCATTCATAAGGCACATAAATGTACTAGGGGCATTTGATAACCCAAAGGGCATCACAAACCACTCATAGAGCCCTTCATTAGTCTTAAAATTTGTCTTCTATTCATCCCCCTCTTTGATCCTTATCTGATGGTACCCGCTCTTTAGATCAATCTTGGAAAAGTAAGATGCTCCTGATAGAAAATCCATGAGGTCCTCCATTCTTGGCATTGGGAACCTATATTTGATTGTGATCCTATTAATGGATCTTGAATCAGTGCAAAGCCTCCAATTCCCATCCTTCCATGGTGCTAGGATAGTAGGAACAACACATGGGATCAAACTCTTCCTCACTATCCTTTTATCCATCAACTCTTGCACTTGTCTTGCAATCTCCTCATTTTGAGTAGGTGTCATCTTGTATGCAGCCTTATTGGGAAATGTGGCCCCTGGAATCAAATCAATATGGTGGCTTATATCCCTAATGGGAGGTAGGGAATAGGTAATTCATTCACCATTATTTCCTTGTACCTTTCCAACAACTCTTGGACTTCCTTTGGTGCATCTTCCTTCTTCTTTGTGGGAAGACCTACTTCACTTTTTGGCTTCATAATCAAGAAGAATCCTCTTCCTCCTCCTTCCTTCAAGGTCTTCATGAACTCCTTCTCACCCACCATCAAAACACTAGGCCCTTCATCCTTTCCCTTGTCTTCTTCTAGGAGAGGTGAAAGGTTGTAAGTCTTCCCATCCTTCATAATGGAGTATGTCTTCTTCTCCCCATCATGCTTGGTCTTCCTATCAAACTACCAAGGCCTACCAAAAATATATAGTTTAATACTTGTACTCAAAATTTTGGTCATTAGATCTCATACATTATAAGTCATGATGTGGATCGCTATTGTAACTTTTTTGTAATTGAATAATTTGTTGTTTTATTTTTAGATGTTGGTTGTGGAAACACCTCCAAATGTTACAAGGGAAATGGATATCGGTATTTCATCCGTTATACAATCCTCGATGGCTCTGATAGAGGAGGTATGAGGCCAATTACTAAATTTCAACTTACATTCATTGTTATAGATGTTAGTTCTAGTGAAAAATCAAACCATTATTGATTCATAGTTTAATTCCTATTTGGATGGTTTATACAGGGCTTGAGCACACCTGAGCATCGACATGCAAATATTTCCATCATGGAGAGTGATCATGAGATGGCTGTAAGTGATTATTTTGTTAAATATATCATTTTTTATAATGTAATTTCTATATATTAATGTCTTTACTTCTTATTGTAACAGTTAAAACTTCACCAAGAGCTAAACCGGAGGAGGAGCAGCAAGACCACTCCCCAAGCATAGAAAAAATGAGTGATGGACTTATCGCCATCAGATCACCAAACAAAGGGAAAGAATTTATTTCCAGAGCATGGACAAAAATGAATTTTGATTCCAAAGCCCTTTGTTGTATGCCTAGACATGGCAATTTTGTACATATCTTGTATTGGATATATTTGACATTGTATTCCTATATGGCATTCTCATAAGCCTATATGGCTATTTTGTAACTATATTAAATACTTATATTGACATATATTGATGTATATGTACATGGCTATTTGGTTAATACAAATCTTTTTTATCAATGGTGTCCATATTTGCTCTTTTTGACAATGTCAAAAGCATGGTTGCATATAGATTAGGCAAAAGACTTTTCCTTTTAGATTAGCAATGCATGGAAGTTTCAAAAAGTATCCTTGATATTACAAAAAGATGTGTGTTTATACCATAGCAGCAAAAATCTATTGGGGAAAAAATCAGCAAACCAAAAGTATAAGATTTTTTGAAAAAATCGGGAAAAAGTCTAGAAAAAATCAGAAAAAAATCAGATTTTAAAAAGAAAAGGTAAAAAAAAGTAGAACAAGAGATAAAAAACTTTAAAAAAAAATTTAAAGGCATTTCCATACCATAGAGATATAGAGAGCAAATAAAATAAAGAATTTAACTAATAAATTGTAAAAAAAAGATTTGTGTAGTTTATATTCATATCATTGATTACACTGCATTGCACATATTTCAAACTCAAAGCATTGCTTCACATTGCATAACTAATAACTAGATGTTGATAGATGACAAAATTTCAATTACAATATAGTTTTTACAAAGTCAACCTAAGCAGTTATGCAATTACTTCACATTGCATAACTAATAACTAGGAGCAGCTCCCAATTGCATTTGCTTGTCATGGCATTCTATGAGACCACATTTCTTTGAGGCATTTTTTCAAACAATTCATTGCCTTGTCTATACTACCACATTTTTGATACATGTCTACCAAAGCATTTTTTCAAATAGTTCACCGCCTTGTTGCTATGTGAAAGCCTAAAACAAGTGCTTTTGAACAAGCTATGGGTGCTTGGAAAAATCTATCAAAGCATAATAGTTATAATATAGACAAGGAGAATTTTGAGGGGTCTCGAAGAATCATGGTGATGGAATGCCATGACAATCAAAATCATTTGATTGTCATGGCATTCCATCACCATGAGACCTCATTTCTTTGAGGCATTTTTTCAAAGAGTTCACTGCCTTGTCTATGCTAACACATTTTTCATGCACGTCTATCAAAGCATTTAATCAAATAGTTCATTGCCTTGTTGCTATGGCTAAAATCCTAAACAAGTGCTTTCAAACAAGTTATGGATTGTCATGGCATTCCATCACCATGAGACCACATTTCTTTGAGGCATTTTTTCAAACAGTTCACTGCCTTGTCTATGCTACCACATTTTTCATACATGTTTACCAAAGCATTTTATCAAACAATTCACCTCCTTGTCGCTATGGCTAAAAGCCTAAAATAGGTGTTTCCAAACAAGCTATGGATGCTTGGAAAAAATCTATCAAAGCATAATAATAAGCAATAGCATAGACAAGGCAGCGAACTATTTGAATAAAATCCTCAAAGAAATGTGGTCTCATGGTGGTGGAATTCCATGACAATCCATAAAATTTTCTCTTGTCATGGAATTCATGCCATTCCATCACCATGAGACCACATTTCTTTGAGTCATTTTTTCAAACAGTTCACTGCCTTGTCTATGCTACCACATTTTTCATACATGTCTACCAAAGCATTTTATCAAACAGTTCACTGCCTTGCTGCTATGGCTAAAGCCTAAAATAGGTGCTTTCAAACAAGCTATGGATGCTTGGAAAAAATCTATCAAAGCATAATAAGCAATAGCATAGACAAGGGAAGAACTATTTTGAAAAAAAGCCTCAAAGAAATGTGGTCTCAATGGTGGTGGAATGCCATTAACCATAGCAATTTTTTGTCATGGCATTCGCCATGCCATTCCATCACCATGAAACCACATTTCTTTGAGGCATTTTTTCAAACAGTTCAATCACTTGTCTATGCTACCACATTTTTTATACATTTCTACTAAAGCATTTTATCAAACAATTCACGCCTTTGTTGCTATGGCTAAAAGCCTAAAAATTCACTTTCAACAAGCTATGCGATGCTTGGAAAAATCTATAAAGCATAATAATAGTAAGCAACAAGCTATGGTCTCATGGTTTTTTTTCACACGAAAATTAGTGTGATTTTATTCACATTTTTTTGCAGGTTATAAACACTTTTTTTTTTGCCAATTTTTTTGTTTTAAATGACATTCAAGTTGGTGGTTTTGTTGTTTATATGATGATATGTGATATTCTAATCCTAATTCATGCTTCTAGGTTGCATAGATATAGTTTTTTTTTATAGATGTTTTTTGTACCAACGAACCCAAAACAAACTAAACCCCCCTCCAAATTTTTTTGGCCAAACTAGAAAACCGAACCCCCGAACCTAAACCTCAAAACCTATTCCAACACTCTTCATTTTGCCTGCATAAACTTAATTGACCACCAATTATGTTGCCCCTTTACTTTACCCATGTTTACTCCTTCAAACCTCTCTTTTTAATTCAAAACCCCTATTTTCCCAACTAGGGCATGTCATGCCATAACATACTTTTGACCTCCCCTATCCTTGCAGACCTTTTGAACACATCAAAATCCACAATCTCACCCTATTTCCAACCTATTCTAACTTATTTTCAAGCAATTTCTTCTTTTCATCTCTTTTAGCCTTGCTTTTAAGGGGCCTCAATTTTGAATTTTCAACAGGGGAAGTGTTAGTAATCTCTTCCAATGCCCTTACTAATGCTATTTTCTTATTCCTACTCCCTATTTTTCCACTTAGAAAATTAGTAAAAACTTAAATATTCATTAAAAAATTATCAGAAAAATTGTGCATCAACTACATACTATTAGCTAACTTCTCATCGTAGTGATTTTAAAAATACTTTAAAAAGTTCACCATGCTAGGGACGCACAAGAGTTTCTATGTTATGTTTTTTCTAACAAAAACAACCCCAATTTCTATATGCCCCTCTTTTGAACCCCTTAATCTCAACCATTTTCAAAATAAATTAGTAGTTTAGAAAGTAGACTCAGAGCACTTCGATCCTTGTTTTTGTTCCATTTCAAAATTTTGAGTGCAACTATCCTCAATTTCATGTCCAAGGTCAGTATTTCCTAATGTCAAAAAAAAAAGTGGCCACTTAAGCCCCCTTTTTGGGAACCATATTTTTGCACTTACCCATCTATAAGACTTCATTCTTACATTTTTGGCAGCCACTTGCCCATAGACTTGGTTTACGACCAACTCTGAGTCTCCAAACACTTGTACTCTCTTCATGCCCATCCTTTCTATGAGAAACAAACCATGGACCAAGGACTCATACTCAACACTATTATTCAAGCATGGGAACTAGAAATGGAAAGCTTTGAGGGTTTCTGATCAAGTCAGGGATACTAATCAGACACCTACTTTGGAACTGACCTTGCATGTGGTGCCATCAAAATATAATGTCCATAGACTATTGTCGCCCAGGTCTACTAGGCTCTTCATGTTCTTTCACCATTTTTGGGAAGATTTGGTCATCGTCAAAGATTACATAGGTGCCTAATCCGATAGCATGAAAGTTCTCGAACGATTCAAAGTTTTGAAATAAATTGGTTGAGGAGGACCTCCTCTTCAAGGGTTTGATCACTTGTGTCCTCCTCCTCTTCTAACATTTCTACACAATATGTTTCCCTTTTCGAGGAGGTATGTGCCACTTCAAAGCATAGGACCACATTGTCCGCCATATGTTCTAGATGCAAGGATTCAAAAAAAAATATTCATCTTTTCCCAGTGCTTGGTCCACAATATCAAATGAGACCAATTGAGCACTAGATATCTACCACGCTTCACTATAAAGTCCATTGAAAGGAACATCCTAAATATAGAGGGGATATCTATCACAACTATTTCTTGCATGACCATTTAGCTCGGACACGAGAAGAGGGATAAAGATAGATCCTTAATGTGACATACGGTCGAGACCTTCTTCCCATCTAATTGTAGGATCCCTTTCTCAAGAGGCTCATACTTGAGTTTTATGGTTTTGACAACTTGTTTAGGCATGATCGTAGTACTAGCTCCCAAATTAATCATTTTATTGACATGTAAAAGCTTATCTCCCACAATAAGTGTTAAAAAGAAAGGTGTGGGCTTTGTTTTGCTTACCTCTTTCAAATTTGTATTATCCATGACATTCACGTATGTTGCAACTCTCAAAGATTGGGGTTTCAATGCAGGCTTTGTCTCTAACTGGATTGTGTAGTGGAATCGCATCCATTCGTGGTATTTGTTCTTCTTTCTTTAATGCTTCCTAGAGCAATGTCTTTTGTTCCATAATCGATATAACATCCCACAAAGATACATTATCATGCACCTTCTTCAACTGTTCAACTACATTTGGTGTTTTGACTAGCTAGACCTTGGGTTTGAATGGTGGTATCTCTTTCATCTTTGGGAGAGATCGATCCGACGTGGGCAGGATTGGTGCTTTCTCTATCTCCTTCTCTGGCAACAACGAAGCTTGCAACTGTTGAGTGGGTAGGGACTACATGACTTGCTTTACTTGTGGCTATGGTTGACATGGTTGTGGATGTTGTGGAGCTTGTTGCAAGTATTCTCTAGTGAGCCTTCTTTTGGACCTTATGTTGTAGTCTGAATGTACTTGTGGGGCACTAGTCATCAATGCATCATTTTGGAAGATTGCATCTTCTTCTTCCATCCAAGAGAAGAGTTCTTGGTCTAGTGCAATATCCAACTCTTACTCTAAGGACATTCCTTGTGTTTTCATTCTAAAGTAGACATTCTCCATTTTGGGAGTCTGATATTCTTTTGTGTTTGAGAACACACCCTGGCTCTTTTGCTCTACTATCTTCTATTGCAGATTTCCCCTTGGATAATTCTGGGACATATGGCTATCATTACATGAGAAGCACCATGTGTTCTCATCCTCCACCAGGTTGTTATGGCTTGGGACTAAATCTTTGCTTGGATTGTTCCTAATAGTCTGAAGTGGCATGGAAACCAGGACTATCTAGTTTGCAGGCATTGGTTTCTGACTTCCCCCTTTTGGAGCTCCTTGATATGTATTATATTGATAAGATGGCCTTCCTCCTTGATAGGTCTATGTGGGAAGCTTCAGAGGTACTTCTTGCTATCGTTGGATGAGGACTAGCTCATTCGCAAAGGACCACATGAGGTTCTTCATATTAACATCCACTGCCAATGAAGAGGAGCTTGACATGCTTCATTACGTACCCAAGTATATATACATGGATGGTGGTACAATCGACGTGGTCGCTTGTGGAGTGGAGGCACTCAGAGTTGCTTCTTCCTGAGGGCTACCAAAAATTTACGCTAACATGGGCATCGACGAACATGGTGGAAGCTTCCCAGCATCGATTAGACTATTTTCTACGCACATAGCCAGATCGTATGCGTCAGACAAAATATCTCCTCCCATAAACTGCACCATGATTGCGATATCTGAATTGAAATCCTTTAGATAAAACATGAATGCCATAGCATCCAAAGGCATGGTAGTCACAATAATTCTTTGCTAGGTTTTGTGAAACCTGGTGTTGAAGTCACTCATGGCCTCTTGCGGGGCCCTTTTGATGGTGATTAATTGTTGTAGTAAAGAGGACCGATCTCCTTTTTTTGAGAAGTTCTCAAACAACTTCTCTCTAAGTTAATCCCAAGAGTGGATAGAACCAAAAGCCAAAGACCTATACCAATCCTAGGATTTTCCTTTGAAAGATGCGACCAGTAACCTAAGAGCAACATTATACTCCGTGATGCTATGTACTTTACATGTACCTTCACTATATCTTGGAGATGTTCAGAAGGGGTTTTAAAAATTTCCCTAGAAAACTTTGGGATTGCTTTGGGAGCATTGGGGGGTATGGTGAGTCATCCATCTGGGGGCATAGGTGGTTGTAGCAAACAATTGCTATCTCATGTTACAAAATTTATGGGAGTGGGGGCACCTATATGAGCCATTGTAAATAGATTCCTGTGGATAGGGTATATGGGTATTTTGATTTGGAAGGCTTGACCTCCTAGTGGAGTAGATAAGGCTCTAGATTGTGGGCTAACACTTCTTACCCTGTTGCTTCTTACATGTGATACGAAACCTGTAAGTCTTCTTCTCCTTGATACAAAGGCAGGTAACTGGGTGTACTGGAAATGGCCTCTTGAAGATGCTCTTGTTTGAACTTGAGGCATGAAATTTCTAGCCTCTTTTCTTGGTTTGATTGAAGAAATATTTTTGACTTCTAATCAAATGTTTGAAAAAGTTTGGTCCCACTGAGTGTGCCAAAAAAAAATTGTTTATCATCAAAGCTTGTGCTTCTTTGACAACCTTATGGGAAATTCAACGAGTGTGGTACCAATTTGCACCTCACTGGATGACCTTCGAGATTTTTATAGAAAGCCGAATCTTCTTTGTGTTTGGGGGAAAAGGTAGAAATAAATGTGAATAAAACATAAAAATGGCAATGCACCAAAGCTTTTACAACATTTTAAACCTTAACTATTCCTTATAACTGATATGATAGACACATAATGTTGTAGACCCTTCATTGTTGGGAAGAGAACAAGCAACAAAGGCCAGAGAAAGCACAATGTCGTCTTTCAAATCTCCCCATTGGAAGCACCTATTAAGGTCTAATTAGACATAAGAAAACTCTAAAGATTAATAGAAATTTACAGAATCCTTCTTCCTTTACAACATAATATGGAAAATGGCAAACCCTTTATAGAAAATGGAAAAGTTTGATAGACATAATCTAATTTATGAAAGCTAGCATTTAACATAGAAGCTTAACAACATGTAAATTAGTTATCTGAACTACCAACACAAACTTTTAACACAATTTTTTCAACATGAACAAAATATGAAAAAGAAATTTGACAAAGGCCATAACATGCACAATTTCAAATATTTCTCCCAAATAGATCGACCTTCTATGGTATATGAACTAAAAATAAAGGTCGGATACTAAAATGATGATAGTTTGAATTAAATATAACACATGGATAGAGAGAATAGAAATATTCTGTAAAGACCCTTCTACTTCTGAGAAAATAGAAACTCCCTAATAATATCAATATCCTTTGAAAAGATTTTCGAAGCAATTTTTCCAACTACTTTAACTAATGCTGCCGACCCCAATTTATAACTAGAAGAAGAGGATGTCGCCTCAAACATTCCAGAAGAAAAAATTTCCATATGCCTAAACCTAATAGCTCATAATCCGATCTTAGATCTTGATTAGATTGCAACAATCTTCGCTCATTAAGTCTCAACTGCTTCATTAATGGCTTCAGATATTTTAGCAAAGATAGCTATCCAAAAATAATCAAATTTTAACATAGCCTGGCAAAAATCTGATTGATCAATCATAGAGGTTGATGGCGAATCAAAGGTTCCACCCTGAAAGTAAGACACTTGTTGTTCTCCTCAACAAACTCCACCCAAAAAGATCACTCTACAAAAATATAAATTGCTCGACACAAATAGATGATGTGTTAAGCTAGCGGGCGATCTTAGAGTTGTGAGAGTAGTTTTGAAGAAAATCCCTGCCAAGCTGACACGTATCTTAGTTCATGCCCAAAAGGAACATAATATGTAAATAAAGCTACATAGCCACCACGTGGTGCATTGCACATCTTTATGCAGGAACAGTCTTTGTCCTTTGGGAATAGATTCATCTTGAAGTGGAAAAGAGTAAGTGTTGAAAACCAAAGAAAGTTTAAAGAAAAAATCGCTTTATAGAAGGATTAGGCTGGATGATCAGCATTAGAGAGATATCTTCCTTGAATTTTGTGTAAATCTTCTCCAAAGGAAAAAGAAACCTTATGCCAACTAGCTTACCTAGGGCTTTGTCATGAAAGCTTTATTTTAAAATTTACATTTAATGTAAAATGGGTCACCCTAATGCAAACCACCGTAACTAAACTACCCTAGTTTTAGTAAATCCGAGCCATTGTTTAGCAAAAATATCATCCTTTAATTTGTATTTAAAAATCTATAAAAGGCAGCCTTTTTCATTTTGAAAAAGTTGATAAAAAATTGTTGTAACTACATTTTAAAGTTAATACAAGCAAATACATTAAAGTTATGGTGTTTTCTTTCTTGTTATTTTTGAATACATGCATGTTTCCCTCTTCTAGTTTTAATTTCAGTTCAGTTATAACAATGGTCGTGTTAAAGGTATTTGATAAGTCTTCTACTCATAGCATTTATAATTTGTTGATTGTAGGTTACTTTGTATGGTTAGTCTGAGTCTTTTATAACATTAGTTCAACTATGAATGTTTATGCATGTTGTGCCAAAAATTGGATATATGTCTGAGTATTTACAATTTGAAAATATTTTAGTTTTCCTTTGAAGATTGCACTATTTTTGTAGCATTTGTGGGTTTAACCCTAATTAAATAGAAAATTGTTTGTTGGGGATTTATCTATCTACAACACTAGCCACTATGATAATTGAACTTAGGTTTTAGATAAATAGGTTCTCTAAACCCTTAGTATTTTGCATTTTATTTATAAATTTGGGTTAGTTTAGGAAATAAAAAGCATCACAAAACTGTTATATTTGATAATTGAATTCATTTTCAGGTTATAGATCTAAAAATATAACAAGGGTTTTTACCAGTTTTTAGATTTCATAAACCCTTGTTTTCAAAAGTTCTAGCGTAAGTGTAAGGCACCTTATGAAACTAGCATTACTTTATCCACTGAGTCATTTTATGCAAATTCAAAACTTGATAATCAAAACCTTGGGGTTATCTTTATGAAGTTTTATGAAGTTAGATCTCCTTTTAAGAGACAAGGTACTCTATTAGTTTCTCTATGTTGTGAATGAGCAAAAACACCCATCAACATGACGAGAAAATTCCCATGCTAATAACCCCCTCCTCAAAATATATATATTTTACTTAGTTGTGTATTTTTTATTTTATTTTTAGTTTCAAGCATGGACCACTAGGGTTGTGTTTCCATTTCGCCCATATTGTATTATATTTTTTAATATAGAATTTCACTCTTCATCAATGTGAAAAAAATACAAATTCTTGAGATCCCTTAATACAAAGTAATACAAGCTACTTACAAGTAAACACAATAGAAACTACCTATGAAAAATGAAGATTCACTACTTAAAATCCACTTTATTTTGAACTTGGGGTCTCCATGTAGTGACAACACAACATTTTAACCAACTAAGCTCAACCCCTTGGATTAACAATTTTTTTGAGTTAAGGTTTGTCATTATTTATATCTCAATTTAGTTAGCTCATAATTGTTAGGAAGAGAGGGAAATGTGGGTTCAAAAAATTAATTTCAAAGTTTTGGGGTTCAAATTCATAATCATGAAAAATTTTGAGGCCAATTTTGCTAAACAAATTTGAACCAACCTAATGAATAATTAGATGTAAAGATCATATTCATATCTTATAAATGAATGATAATGAACAAGTAGCTACGATAAAATTATTTGCCAACTTCCACACAAAATTTAACATCTTATGTACTAATCAATACATAAAAGACAATCCAATTACTTTAGACCAAAAATAACTTCATTTGAAGGTATTTACATAGGAATATTTATTATTTTTTAAATTAATAAAAAAACCTTCATTTTAATGAAGGTTCTTAGATATCTTTGAATGGAGGTCCTTTAAATGTAGTTCTCCTTCCAGTCACACAATTCTTTAAAGAAATTTCTCTTCCAAATCCTAGGTAGGGTCATCAAATTGATTCATTAACATTGATATTATAAATTGTCCTTGCAACCGAGGTTGTCCTCTGCTTGTCAATATGATCATGACCTCTTTAGTTGGCATGATAATGTGAAGTTCCCTTGGTTGGAACTTATTATTTCGCTTGTTCCTAGAACTCTTGATGATCCAAAAGAAGAAAAAGACATTGAGAACACCATCATGGGTTGAGAGCCTACTCTTGATGGTAATGATCCTTTAGATAGATGGGATGAAACCCTTATAATGAGCCGCTCCTCCTCCTCCTAGAAGTATAGGTTTTAATACTTAGTGACGTGTTTGTTATTATGTTTTGGTGTCAAGCACATGGACCACTACGAGTATGTTTCCATTCCACCCATTATTTATGTGAATCGTGTATTATATTTTTAATATAAAAGTGCATTCTTCATCAACGTGAAACCAATACAAACTCTTGACAACACTTAGTAAAAAGTAGTAAAATCTATTTAGAAGAAAACACACAAGAAATTGCCTATGGGCAATTAATAGTCACTACTTAAGAATCCACTTTATTTTGAACTTGGTGTCTCCACAATGACAACTCAACATTTTAACCAAATATGATCAACCCCTTGAACTAGATGATTTTTTAAAATTAGAGTTCGTCATTATATACACAAGTGCAATTTGAAATAAGTCACACTTTAGTTAGCTCATAATGGCTAGGAATAGACGAAAACATGTGCCCAAATAAAGAAATTCAAATTTTAAAAATTTGGGATTCAAATTCATAATCATGAAAATGATTGAGATCAATTTTACACAAACAAATTTAAATCAATCTAATGAATGACTAGATATGAAGATAAAATTTAGATCTTAGAAATGAATGATAATGACGACAAGTTAGAATAAATCATTTTCCAACTTCCACATCAAATATAACATCTTACATACTTATCAATACATAAAAGATAACCCAACTACTTAAGTGCCTTATCCTAATTTGACACTTAATTATATTAAATAATTCTATAATATTTATAACTAGGGAATAGAAACTTCATGAACCTAGAGTTCTAGGGAAACTCGAGAGAAGGATGCAAGATAAGGCCTAGCTTAGTTAAGGAGTCCTTGTGTGGTTGGTCTTGCATAGAATACCTTCACTAACAAGATTGTCAAGGATTCTCGCCAATGAGAAAAGTGATCAATTTTTTAAATAAAAAACACTTTGACCAAATATGTGGTGGTTAAATCATGGGAGATTTCTTTGCTAAAATATATTCTACTTTATGGAAGAATAAAATCAAATGATTTCTTGATTGACACATACGGAGTATTAATTCCTTAAAGGCCTTAATTACTCGCTTAATGTCAAAAAGCATATTCTCACTTTTTCATCTCCACCCAGCTGTAATATTTATTCAACACAAATTCCCTTTCTCGGAAACACCCAAGGATTTTGCTCCAGAATATCATGTCGGTGGTTTTGCTTGGGAAGATTACGTGTCGGTTAATGTTTGGGGTGGAGTCTGAATCTTCACCTCACAGCTGTCGGTAGCAGCGATAAATGACTCAGTAGTGGAAAGGTTTAATCCAGCACAATCGTGTCGTACAGACAGAAATCTTCAATTTGTCAAGAAATGTCAATTTGTTGAGTTTGATTAACGGAAAATCTTCTTCGTCACTTTTTCTCCTCTGCAAGCAACCTGTTTCATGCAATCAGATGTTCAAGATGGAAATAAAGGTTAAGTTTTACTCGGAGTTTGGAAGTTGCGTCACTTGTCGAATAAATTTGACGTCGCTTGCAGGAAACTTTATCGGTTTACTATATCTTAAGAGGCCGGCTAATGATCCGTGCAAGACACCAGAGTTGCTAAATGTGGTTATTTAGGTAATTGCACTGGTTGGATGTAACGTTACGATTATCATTACGATTAACATAGCGTGTCTCTTTCAAACGAGCCTTCACTTGACGGTAATATTGTGTAATGCCTGTATTTCTTTTTGTTCAGAGGCAGCGCGGGTTCATGTTATTGGAGGGTTGAAAGCTGATTGTAAAGCATACAGAAAACGCTTTTTTTTTTGTATTCAATAAGTTTGTACGCCGGGGTTCGGTTGTGATACACAGTGGATTTGAGCCTGCGATTTTCAGGCCGCGATATTTTTTCAGGTTTTTGTCTTTGATTGATTTGTTTTTCTAGGGTTTGGGAAGAGATGGGAGGTCAAATGAGCAGGAGAATGGGGGAGAGAGCCATGCCAGATATTGATTTAGAAGCAAAAGCGAAGTATACTGTTGAATTAAGCGCTTACGAGGAGGCCTGCAGAGCCGATCCTGATGTGAAGAATTTTGATAACGTGCTACAGGCTCGCACAGGGCAAGTTATGAAAGCGGTGGCCAATGGCGTGCAAGTGCAGAGCCTTTCTCTGGATTCTTTAAAGGAGGTTACCTCTTGTTTGCTCGAAATGGACCAGGAAGTTGTGAAGCTCGTTCTGCAAAACAAGGAGGATGTCTGGAAAAATCAGGATTTGTTCGAGCTGGTTGAAGAGTATTTCAATAACAGCCTGCAGACTCTGGATTTCTGCTCTTTGCTGGAAAATTGCCTGAGAAAGACTAGGGACAACCAGCTTATAATCCAGATTGCTTTACAGCACATACCGCCCGGAGGACCCACTCCAGGAGAAGCACAGTGCAAGAAAATTCTTGAAGAGCTGGGGAATTTCAAAAACGCAGGAAGTCCGTTTCCTGAGGATTTTTTTCAGCATTTTGAGTCGGTCTACAGAGGGCACATTCAGATGCTGGAGAAGCTCCATGCGAAAAGACACAAATTGGATAAAAAGCTGAAGAATGTAAAGGCGTGGAAAAAGGTTTCCAGCGTTATTTTTGTGGCCACGTTTGCAACCGTGTTGATTTGCTCTGTGGTGGCGGCGGCCATCGCCGCGCCGCCCGTGGCGTCGGCTATTGCCGCCGCCGCAGCCATTCCCATCGGCTCCGTGGGCAAATGGGTTGACAACCTTTGGAAAAAATACGAGGAGACCATTATGGGCCAGCGGGAGCTTCTCAGTGCAATGCATGTGGGGACTTTTGTGGCACTTAAGGATCTGGACAACATTAGGGTTCTTGTGGACCGTCTGGAGATCACTATCAGTTCAATTCTCAGAAGCGTGGAGTTAGGGTTGCAGGACGAGGATGCTGTGCAGGTTGTCATGGATGATATCAGGAAGAAGCAGCAGAGTTTTATCAATGAGATCGACAGCCTTTCCGAGCATGTGGACCGTTGCAGTCGAGACATTCGGCAGGCCAGGACATTGGTTGTGCTCAAGATCATCAGGCCATCCCGAAAGAGGTCATTCAGCTTCTAGATATGAATAAAATTTGCATTCTGTCTTCGACAGAAAATCGAACCCCTGTAATCCGACGGACTGTAAGACCCTGTTGTTGGAGATCTTAAATGGGACAAGATAAAGAGGAGCTTTCTAGAAACAAAAACATTGCAGGGAGGATATTGTAATAAAGCGGCGAAATTCAGTTTTCCAGTCTTAAAAGGGTAAAAAACATAAAAAACAAAGAAACGAAAATTTACAGAAAAATCGTTTCAAACTGTGAAAAAAATTTGATTGCTTAACGTTTTTATTGGTTTTCGGTCTTGTTTTTTCAAAAGGCTGCAATAATTTATTTCACTGAGAACACTCAGTAGTGTACAGCCATTGTATTAATTTTTAATTTAATATATAATTCTGAACTCTTTGGTTTGTTTCAATGTGCTCCAATTTTAAATGTGCTGCTATTTTTTCACCAAATAGAAAATTTTCATTTTGTATATCTGAATTAGAAGAAATAATTAGAAATTGCAGGGATTTTTTTTGTTTTCTATACACAAGTCAAAAGTCTACTCCTGTGCGAACTGGTACCTAACTGTACCGAAATCGCGCTGCAAAATTCTGTCGATATGTTTGTCATTATGTGTTGCACAAATTATTACTGCAACGGATTATTTTTCTGTCACATCTGCATCGTATGCAGGCCAGAGAGTTAGGTGAGCTTTGACAGATCATTTTTTCAATTTTATTTTTTTGTTATGACAGATCTTATTGCCCTACTTATTTTATTTAGAAAATTGTTTGCCTGTTTGAATTTGAAGTAGGTTCGTCTATGCTATTGAAGAATTGCTTTTGTTTTTTCCAGATTATATGCGCACTGACACGCTTCACGCTATATTCGTGGGTCGTGGTTGTCACTAAATTCTGTTAACGAGGTTTCATTGAGAGCGTCACCAAATTATTGTAAACAAAGCATCCAAAGTTAGGTCATATGATGTTTTCGTGGAGTGTGGCGATTGCTTTTTTAAGTGATTGGACAAGATAATATTCCTTGGTTTTTTTATTTTGATATTCGCGTTGGCTGTAATTAGGTGAGCGTATTCTAAGGCACGCCCCTTCAATTAAATATGAGCATTATTTTTATTTGACCCAATCTCAAACAATTTTTTTATGATGGTTATTTGTTTGAAATTGTTATATATATAGAGGAGAGTTTTATATCAAATTCATAGAATTATTTTATCTATATTTGATATGGGACTTGGGAGCATAATTTTTAATTTGATTTTTTTTTGCGAGAAAGTTAAGGATTAGAAGTTATCCATTCTATCAATGTTATTGGGTGTTTATCTCTTGTGATGTTAGGATTTTGCACTTAAGAAGACTTGATCTTTGGTGAACTCATTTAGAATCATTCATTAGCAAATTAAAAGTCCATTGATATCATACATATATTAAATAGTTAAATTAAAATATAATTAAAGAATTCTTTAGAAAATTTGATAGTGTATTTGAAGGCTTTTCTTTTATATGATGATAATTTTAAAATTTTAATTATATTTATGATAAAAATGTTTGAATATCGTCACATAACCATCAAATGTAAGTCCTAATTATATATCATAATTTTGAGTCAAGTGATGATTATGTGGTATCAATTTAAGATTAATTTTCTTTATGATAACTAATTTAGCATTTTGTTTATGTATATTTATTTATGAGAGATCTAACTCATTTTGTCACCTTTCTTATAAGATGCTCCAAAAGAAGGAATCATCATCTACACAAATATTTATGTTAGTTTAATAAATAAAGCATTTAAATAAATGTAACTTAAAAAATTGCATACCCTTCTAATTTGCATTATATTCTACACTCACTTTGACATTCTTAGCCTTGTTCCTCTTAGTGCCAAAGGCTTAGCACTTTTTGGTGTTGTTTCTCCTTATCTTTGTTTAGCCTAAATTGTTTAAATACTAATGTGATGTGTAGATGATCATGGGACAAGCTAACATCCCACAACAATTTATATTGTGTGATCGTTTCTAGGCATTTCAAATGTTGTTATTTCTTGCATTTGGAAAGTAATAATCCAAAAGATACTTAGAATGGCTACTTGTCCCCTAGGTTTTATTCTTTGGCTCATTTTTAACCATATTCATTAAATCTATGAATTCTCTTGCAATCTATTAATCATTGTCCATTATAGCTATTTATCTAATCAACAATATTCATTATTGTGAAGACTGCCTTATGCTTACTAGATTCATGTGGACGTGTAGTAGCAACATCTACAACCTAATATATTGTCTCTCTTGGCTTTTTCAAGTGTTTGAGGTGATTTTGTTTTGTATTATTGCTCCAACTTATCTCACTATTATTATCATTGATTCCCTTTATTCTTACACCTTTGGCATGTGATCACACTCACTCATTTACATTAGCATTTTCATTCCATTGTAATATTGTTATTTTACTTGCATTATATCTTGTATTTCAATACTATAATTAAAATATGCTATTCATGGAGGTTAAAATACCTATTTAAGGACTTGACATGAAGGAAAGCTCTTGAAAACCACCAAAAATACTCTCTTTCCTTTTATAAGCTACAATTTATCATTTGGTGGAAGATATTTAACCTTTGGTGACCTTGGTGAAATCTTTCTCTCTAGTTCTTTCAATTTCTATCAAAAATTTTATACTAGAATAGTTTAAATTCCTATTGTCTTGTTCTTCTTACTAGTTGCGCTCTATTATTTTTCCTATTTCAATTCTATGTTAGCTAGTCATATTTTTCAAGGCAATTTTGTTTTTTGGAATTTTTCATCATATGGAATGACAATGAATCATACACACATTCACACTTAACATTGACTTCCAATCCAAAGAGCTCCAAAATTTAATCATAGATTATATTTCTCTTTTCTCTATTATACTTTCAATTTATCATTTTTGTCATTCATTTTTCAGCCAACAACAACATTTGTTTCATTTTAAGTATTTTATCATGTTAGAAAACTTAAATCATATTCAATTTAAAAGATGTTCAAGTTAACTTGCATAATCTATTCTATATAGTAGTAGATTAGTTCTTAAAACTTAAATAAAGTTAGTTAACTTGAGTATAGATTCTATTGAAATCACTCACAAAGAAAGCTTATCTTTCTTTTGTCAAGTTGAATTTAAAATTTACATTTTGGTGAACCCACTCTTTTATGCCACCTCTTTGTTGCTCTATTTCACTATATTTTGGTGGTTTCATCTTAAACAATATTCTTTGCACACAACTTTAAAACTTTAACCACTTTGTCAACTTCATTTTTATAGTTTTAAATTACATGTTGTGAGACCTTTTATGAGTTTCACAACCCAATCTTCACACTTTAATAATATTGTTCAAATAAGCCCCTATAGCATTAATTTTCTTACTTGCATGGTTTAAACACTCCTCATGAAAATGATCTTAACTTCACAACTTTTCCTTTTAATCAATTAAGAATAAGTTTCCCTTCTATTTTTAAAAGTAATGTTCAACCTAGTTCCAACACAACTAGATTTCATGATATGTATTGGTTTTGACTAAAAGTCACCTTCTCGTCTCTTAAAGCTAGTTGTGTGATCTTGACCAACACACGAGTGAATTCCAAAAGATATTAAAAAATGAGAGAATTTCCAGTAAGGTTGTGCCTATGGTTGAGTTCTTGTATGACATTCTAATTTATCATTATGAGGGTCTTGAGTTTCTTCAACTATTGGTGTGCATTGTACATAATGATGTTCCTACCCTCATGGAATCCCTTGAAGGATATCATGACTTATAGTTTAACATGATTAACACATAAATTTTTATTATGTTAGCCCCCATATTATATATGTTATTTAACTTGGATATGGCTACTTCATCTACATAGTTGAGGATGATGCATGCCTCATCTTCTAGATTCACCCCACTTTGACTTGCAATGAACTTTAGATTTCTTGGTTAGCACTTTTGTACCTCTCAACCCTTTAGTTCACAAAATCATGCTACTACATTTTCCAAACTTCCACTCTCATTACACACTACAAAGCTTGCAATAAACCAATTAATGTAGAATGTCGGAAACATGTAGCATCAACTTGCATCCATATCTATTTTTTCTTAGTTTCTTGTCCCATCCTATTGTGTCCACTGTTGGGATTAAGGTGTCTCAACCTCAGTGAGTCCCATGATTAAATAATTAATTATTTTCCCATAAGTTGCTGATTTTATTTATTAAATACAAAAATATATGTTTTCAAATTGTTAAGTCACTTTGTGAGACCCAATGAAGATTTGACATCCTCCATGAAAAGTGCAAAGGATGAGAATGTGACACTTGTCACATGGGTGCTCATTTGTGAAGAGGCAAACATTAAACCCTTTATAATGTGTACCATGTTGACGTGTGGCAATCTAATTTGGAAGTAAGCTTTTGGTCGGGCCCACTTGTGACCATATTCATTTCTCAAAAATGCGAAAGCGAAGGAAGGTGACACTTGTCACTTGTGTGCTCATTCTAGCATTCAACATTTGTAAAAACCTCAAGGAGTACCATGATGCCATGTGGCCTTGGTTTGACTTGTTTAATGAAGCTCAGAAGGGAATGTTGGTAAACAAAGATTGAGTTGTCAGTGGGAGTGGCTAGGAGTCAAGGATAAGTTCTACCTTGGTAGTTAACTTAATTTTCTCTATGGGATGCCTAGTATGCGAGGATACTTTATTTTTCGAGTTGCAAACTTTGCATGTGCTTGCATGTTGAGGTGGTTGCTAATCGATTCACTTGGGACTTGTGCATGTCGTCAGTTTCAATTTGCATGCATGCAAAGACTATGGGATTGACACATGGCAATATTGGATGCATATTTATATGATAGAAATATATATTGATGCCTTAGTGCATTTTTTAAGAGAGCATATTGCAATATCTGTATTTATGATGTTGGATTCACTCTAGAATCTTGTATCATGGTGAATCAACACTTGCAAGAGCATAAACTCTGAAAGTTGTATTGTAATAGTTTTTCTACTATAATATAGTTGATCTATGCTTTGGTGTGTGGGTTTTTTCTCGAAAGGGATTTCCCACGTAAAATTATGTGTCTTATCCAGTTTTGTGTTTAAATCTAAAAATAACTAAATGAACGTGCATTCTTAAATGAAATTGTAAGTGTAAAAGGATTTGAAACAAAGTTTTTGCAACCCTCTCCTAATTGATTTGTATTAGGAAGGTTGTTTCCACACTTTGCTTTCCTTTCAAGCACAACCCATTTTATTTACCTATTCTTGTCACTCTACTTCCCATAGGGTTCAATGTGGCTCATCTAAAAAACATGTGTATTGATTTCTTTTTTCAAGATTTACTATTAGCAAAACTATTCTCCTGATCATTGAAAGACACTATGCTTGATAGGTTTTGCTTGTTCCTTGAGTATTCTATATTTTCTTTTGATTAGCTATTTAATTAGCTCCTCAAGCACTTTTAGGTTAATATAGGCCCCCAAGTTACCTTCACCAACTTGGTGCATTGTAGGCAAGGTGTGAATGAGAAAGTAACTAATTTCATATTCTATTAGCATTCTATCCTTTATCAATTTCCTTATGTGCTCCCAAAGTGTGATGTGGAAAAGGTTTTCATCTAAAACCTTAAGCCCCAAATTTCAGATAAAATATTTCTATTGAGATGTTTATCCTTTGTGCATGTGTATAGCCCTCTATGAATACCGATATATAGTTAGCTAGTTTGTGCCACCCACCTCATAGGCTCTTTCCGACACACTTAGGGGCTATTTTTTATCATTTAAAAATAGAAAGTAAATAATTTTTTAAAAATAATGCTTTTGCAAATAATAGTGCTCCTACCATGGCACCTCCTCTTGACTTGGCTACTTCTATTGCTTCACCTAAGAGAAAAAAACAATTTATCAAGTTGTTTTAGTTTCTCCATTCCATTCTCTTACAAATACTAAAAAATAATTTACTATAATAGCTCTCTTGTTTTCCATCTATATACAAACCAACATTTTCTACCTTGTTATGAGCCAAAGGCATTTCATTATCTTCATAGGGTGCTTGGTGATGACATAGAGACATTTTTTCATTTTAAGCACATTGCGTAAGAACACATCAATTTTGGAACCATCTAGCCCTCTAGGGTAAATGACAAAAGCAATAAATATAAAAACCAAACTAAAACGTTTAAATTTATATAAATCCTATATTTCAACACTCTTTAAATTTTGTTGAGCTTACTCCCCCTTCACCTATGCAAGATTTTGATGCTCATTGGCCTTTTCCTTCATTTCAGGACATGGTGAGGATTTTGGATTCCCGCACTCAAATTTCTTAATCAAACCCACCAATTTCCTTACCTCCCACCATGATGCCAAACTATATAAAATGATTGACATTTACACATTCCCATTGAATTTAGGGGAAAACCCATTCAAGGAGTACTTGAGTCAACTAGTATGGTAAATGCTATAATAGAGGAAATTATATGTGTTCATTAGCTATATGAGGAGAATCAATGATCAAAAGTTTTTATACAAACACAGGGCAACCTTTCCTTGCCTACCCTAGGTTTGATCACCCTTACTATCTAGGTAGAACACAAATGCTTGATGTTTAGTGATTCCTACCTTTGATTGTTTCTGTTATTTGATTTTTAGCTTTCGGCTGAAATCAGGTAACCTAGTGTTTGTTCTTTTCATGTTGTTTAAACATTTAAAGATAAATCATAAAACTACTAGTTTCAATATACATGGAGTGATTGTCAAAGTAAATCAGATTACATTTTGTCATTTCAATGGTGCATTACAACAAACGAGAAAGAGAATCATGTATTCACCTGTAATTTATTTTATTGATAATCATTAAGGTACATGTCCCTCACAAGCCAAGGGAATAGCTCTCTTATTCAAATGAAAATATGAAACAACTCATACATGAATAAGTAGAATGAAACAAGAGAATGTGCATGTAAGAATGGAACCGGTCATTGCCTGTGAATGACTGGTTACAAGTTGCACATTGTCATGTTACTATTGAGCCCCGAACCACTTGTGTCCCTCCCAACTCTATAGTGCTCCTCAACCTACATCTGAAGAAAACATGATGTTAGAGCGAAGCTATAAGCAATGAAAGATTCAATCCTTACATACACAACTACCTATACATGTATAAACAAATCCATAAGTTCATTAAACAGAAACATTGAACATATGCATTTATTTTCTAACTGTTTGCTTCATGTGCAGATTTAGGACAAGTCTGATTATTGTTTCATTATCAGATCAAATACAACATGTGGGGTAAATGTGGCTCCCACAATGGTATAGCTCAACATGCTTTGAAAGAAAAGGAAATTGAGCAACTTGATCAAATATTTATCTCTTATCAATGCATTAAATCAATATGGAATCACACCAGTTGATCAAATTTCATTATCAGATTCAAAAGATGCAACATACTATGTTGATATGTCCTTCATAGATGCATCAAGTTCAATTATGCATCAAGTATCTTCATAGATGCATCAAGTCAATTATGCATCTTTTAAACAATGAGGAAGCATTTCAGGTTGTCGTCAAGCTCCTCTCACCAAAACCCTATTGGGCAATTGCACATCACATAGGAAAGTGAGCTATTAGGTCACCCACATATGTGATAGGTGGCTATCCAATAAAGTTACAATGAGGAAACTATGTGTATTTATTACACATAACATAAGCAAGAACAATGGATGAATCAATGTCATGGTACAAGTGCATAAGGGCAATAATCATAAATGTATGTTACATGTCAATTCAAGGACAACACAAGTGGATATGCTCATGACCTTTCATGCAAGGGTTTTGGTTATCATGACTGATTCAATATGGATCATGATTGCATGAAAAAAATGGTAGTAAAGACAAGTTATAAATGACAATTGGGTAGTCATGATTGAGGAGATGTCTTGTTTTGGAAGCCAAGGTCATAGTACAAGGTATGCTACAAGACAACCATGAGTGTATATTCTACAAGACAACCATGAAGGTTAGGACAACAATAATAAAGAGGCAACACAGGTTGATTAAGGATTTTGGGGTAATATGGAAAGGCAACAAAACTCCAGTTGCCCATGCATAAGTGAATGATACCAATGTCAAAGAAGGAATGCCAAGAGACAAGCTCAAGTTTCACAAGGCTTTATTCAAGGCCTTTTCAATCAAACATTAGACAAGCAATGATGCCATATCACCTTCAATGCATGATGTTTGAGGAAAAAGGAAAAAGGAAAGACATTCAAGAAACATCAACTCTAGTTGACACAGATATGTGCATATCATAAATATGTCATTACAAGAAGTCATGACAACAATAGAACCCTCATATGATGTGATCAAGATACAATTGCTATGCCATAACACAAAGGTTTTCTATTCTCTAAGCATATTACAAAGAACGATTGAATAGTTTCCAAATGGTTTCCTCTGGAAATGATGCCTCTAAGCATATTACAAGGAAAGGAATAAGCATGACCATCAAAGGATATGAAACACAATCCATTCACAACAAGTTCAGAGCATAAGTAAGGAGCATTCCCAGATTCAATCAAAATAGGAGCAACCATTACTTGAAATGGGGCAGTGCATTTCATTGTCAAGTCATGGGGAAAACAAGCAATACAATGGTACAAGTGTCATGAGTCAGTAGCCATGAGGTGTAAGACAATATTGTTGTCCTAAAAAAACAACACATACTAATCAAATGAATGTGAAATTCAATGAGGACAACCAAAAGGGGTCATGATTCACACTATGTGCATGGTGAATGATGGTGAGAGAATTTTTAAGAAAGGCAAGTTATGGTGAAGTGGAACAATGTCTTGTGAATGGGGGAAACATGTAACGACAATGCGAGACTATATTTTCTCATAGAAAATAAATTTTGAGTTTCATTCTTATCATTTGGATGTACAAATAAAAAAACAATGATGCAAACCATGGCCATAGAATATGTCATAAGAGAAATGAAGGAGCTCCATCACAACATTCACATGCAATAGGTGTGGTAGTTCTCTTGGTGTTATGTGTCATCAAATATTCATAGTTAAGCATCAAATTCTGTAGGATTGGGAAGCTGCCATATGAAGTTTTGAAGATGGAAGATAGCATATCGAGATAGTGATGATCATGAGCTAATAGGAGGAGGTTCCCAGTCCAATTATCTTATAGGGAATGCATCTCAAGTAGTCCTGCCATTGCATATTTTATCACAAGTAATGGGACTATCAATTTCAAGGGAAAAAAGGGATGAAAAAGTTGTCATGACAGCAATACCCCATGGAGAAAATGAGGAATTGAAAAATGTGTGAAGTCTTTGGGTTATGCTCACACTATACAATGAAATTGGGTCATTTTTTGCAACAAGATCAAAGTTTTCTTTCAAATATGGAAGACCCACTTGGGGTTTCAACAGATAAGAGCATCATTATTATGTTCTATAGAGAAATGAAATGAAACTTGCAAAAAATAATCATAATTTAGCAACAAATATGAGATCTTTACAGAAAATCATGTAACCCATGTGGGTTTTTACTAACAGTGGAAGAATTCAACAAATATACATTCTATAGGAAACCCAAATAGCTATTTTTCATAAAAATGCATAAATAGAGAGAAAATCACAAATGCAAGACCCCATTTACATAATGAGGGCCGAGCCACATTTTGGATTTTCTTTTTCTATTTCCCAGAAACCCATATGGGTTGTTAGATTTGTTGATACAAAGAAGAAATCAGAAAGATACAAGAAGGATTTTAAAAAATATATTTAAGCTTTTCATTATGCTCATACTGTGCAATGGCCTTGAATCATTTTTTAACAGAATTTGAAGTTGCTTTCAAATTGAAAAAAATACCCATATGGGTTTGTCATGAAAAATATGATATGGAGGCAACAAATGGAGGATGTTCTACATGAGACAAAAAATGAAAGCCATTTTGTGTATTATGACAGGCTGTGGTTAAAATGACCTTTTTTTTGCAAAATATGAGATACCCACTTGATATTTCAAGAAATGGAGCAACATGACTACTTCCTACTGAAAAGGAGAGCATTTTACAAACTCATTCTACATTTTTACAAGAAAATCTAAACTTTTCAAGGAAATCATGAAAACCCACTTGGGGTTCGAACACATAAAGCATTTGGAGTATTTTAAAAGGTAAATCAAAGAGTGATGCTACAAATTCAGGCTCAAAACTGACAGAAAAGATCCCATTCTTCTATCTACAGCTGCGACCTTAATGGTTGTGTCTTCCTCAAAATGACACAACAAAAGTTGGGTTTTCTTCTTTCAACAAGAAAATGTAGAATAAAATGAATTTCTACCTTTATTAACTAGCTGGGGGCTCGAAATGAGGTTTTTTTTTGCTCAAAAACCAGAGTGATATGCTCGAAGGAAGGCTTACCTGAAGGTCTTTTGCTTTTTTTTTTCCATATTCAAAGCTTCTTCGTTTCACAAAGAGCCTCTTTTTCGAGCTTCACAAATCAACAATGGCAGCTAAACAAGATAAACAACCACAAAAAATTAGAAATGAACCAACACAACTTGAATAGAACCAAATCAAATATTTGAAAAACACAACTTGTGCCAAGAAAACTAGTTTACCTGTTGTTACGGGCTTTCTTTCATCATAAAATGTTAAAAAATTGATAGAGTCGACCAAGATAGCACCATTTTCCTGTGTGTTTCCAAACCCCATGGTGGCATGGATTGTTCTAGATTTTCCTTGATCGACAAAATCATGCCTTTTCCCTCATGTCAGTATGTTTTGATAATTAGGGTTAACCCCTATTTGATTTCGATGGGATTTTTATCCCTTGTTTTTAAAATCAAACACATGTTAAATGATGGGGGCCGAAATCACATGTTATTTCCTTAGGCATTCGTTGCCTTTCAAACTTTCCACTTTATTTAAAACATTTCTAAGTCTTAATTCCACATTACCTCATGTGTTGGCACATAGGCATTTTATGCCTTAGGATTATTTCCCTTGTTTCCAATCATTGCTAGGTGTTTTTCAACATATAACATATGGGTGGGTCAATGCAACACATGTGATGTCCTATTTTTTTTAATCAACATCATGTGACTTGGAATATACTTTCCAAGAGATTTGGAGGTCAGCCATATTGGCCAAGTATTTTGGAGCTTATGATACCTTTTGCAAACCAGTGAATATTGCCATGTGTTGAGTGATGCAGAATGTGGTGAGTTAATAGTCCATGCCTTGGAGGCTTTTTATAAACTTTTGGCATATCATTATATGTTACTTTTGTTTCCAAATTTTTGAAATATCATGTAAGTGATTTAAAATCACTTTAGTTGCTTTTAAATGCAAATGTAATGCATTTTAATGGTGGGGCCCCTTGATTTATGCTCAATTGTAAGGTGTTTTGTTAAGTGATGTTTTATGAATCACTTAACAAATTCACCATCTTTAATGCTTTGAAAAGCCATGTGTTTTCAAAAAACACACATATTGCATGATGGGGAATGTAGTCAAAATTGTAAGAGGACCAATGATGACTTGCAGAAGTGTGGAAGGTGTGAGATATTATTTTGAATGATTTTGGTAAAGAGGGAGGCTAGCTAGATGCATATTTGTCACACTTTTGGGATGGCAATTGACTTAGCTTTTTTTCTCTCCATGTAGTAGACATTTTAGAGACTTCTAGAAGGTTCTTTTGGGGCCATTTCTATTTTATCCAATTAGGATCTTGTAGAAGCACTTGTGTGGGGGTTTTGGATTTTTTTGGCTTAAATATGTTGTTTAAGTCATTTTTGGGGGGTTCTTTCTTTTTCCAGCTGAAGGATAGCTTGCATTTTCTTGGAGTTGTTCTTTTAATGGAGCTGCATTGTAACTCAGACATGCCTATTATACAGTAAGAACTTTGAATTAATAGATTGGAGTAATTTTACCTTCTTTCTTCATGTTTTATGGTGTGTCATCAATGGTTGATCAATGTGTTTTGTGAAAAGTCATTTTCCTTACAAACTTGTCCTATGTTTCATGCTTCCATTTGACAGAATATGCATGTTTTCAGGTTATAAACTGTGTTGCTTAATGGTGTTATTGATTGTGAAGTCTATTTTCCTTTTGAAAACAAGTGTTGTTACAAACCTCTTTATAAATTACTGATGTAAACTATATTGGAAAGGAAGTTGTGTGAGTTGGATTTGAAATATTGATTTGAATGTGCAAGGTTGTTAGCAGGTCTAGGTTTTTGGTGTATCACCTCAGTTTCTTTCTGTATTAAGGTTTATTTTATGCAATTTCTTACCCTTATCTAAGAGTTTAAAGTAGTTACATGGCATCAAAAAGGGGAAGCTAGCCCTTATCACTGGAGGTCTACTTTCAAATAGGTCACCCATAACCTAAAAGCAATCCCATGTTAGTCCAAATCTGTTGAGTGCAATTAGAAAAGCTTAGCAAATAGGGTGCAAATTTGGTGCTCTAGCAGTTTCCATGTAAAGTTGGGCCACCTTGGATCACTTCCATGAATTGGTTTATTCTATTGTGAATAAATATTTAATGTTCCCACATAACAGAGCTATGCACATAATTGATTGTAATTGACTTCATCTACTCTCTTTGCATGGGAACTATTCACTTGATTAATTTTAGTTGAAACCTAAAACACCTCTTTAACCCTCCAATCATGTTCTATTTATGTGTGAGATAAGAAGGATTCACAAAGGAAGTGTACACAAGTTAACTGTCAAAGAAGACTACTTCAAATTCCAAGAGAGTGAAACCTCTAGGTTTCTACCTCTAACAAAGGAGCTCTCGGCCAAAGGACGACAATGTGAATTCAAGATCCTAGTGTGGCACACTAGTGTCCAAATGGCATGTTGGCATTTCGAGTAACAAAGAACTCAAGAACTTAGGTAGATAGAAGATATTTTCACTTCTTAACCCAAATTCGAGGTCTATTAAACAAAATGATAAGACAAAGGGTAAACCCACAAAAGTGGTTTACAATTCTAGTGAGGAAGGAAAAGTTGCATAAAATGACCCCATGCAAAAAAATTGGTTTTTGGGCATTTGAATGAACCCAAAGGGGGTTTGATAGAACCCTCCTTCAAGCAAACCCATTTAATGATGGGGCCCACCATTCCTAACAAAAAGCCAAAAGTAAAGATTTGTGAAAGGGGGGTTCAAGCAAATCCCCTTGGTTTGCTCAAACCCCCCTTCTCCCCCTTCTCCCCCTCTGGTGCCAAAAAAGTCCAGAATGTTTCCCTTCGAAGCTCAGGCTGAGGACGAAAATGGAGGATTCTTCATAGACCCAACTGGATGATGGTAGTCCTCAGAATGAGCTATCCAACTATATAGGATTAAATTTGCACCCCATGTGAAAATCCCCTTTTTTCCTTTTTCCACTTTAGAAAACCAAGTTCAGAGGCTTAATTCCACCTATGCCTGCTGCTTGCATCCCACTTGGCACCTGTTTTGAGCGTCGGTGGAGGAATTTCTGTTAGGGATTCCCGTGCGGCGTTCAGGCGTCGCACGACACACTTACATCCCTGGAAGATTCCTATGGCTAAACTTGCAAAGGCGTTACACTTCTCATTGGGAGTCAAGTTGTAACCACCCCTTCAGTTGACCAACCCGAATATGGTCATTTCTTTCATTCCCTTCTCCAAATTCATTCGTTGAACAAGCATTTTAGCTCTTCACAACTCCACTTGATCCAAAAGCTCACTTTCATACTGTTGCATCCATTTCAAGCATTCCAACAACATTCTTGCATTCCATTGTAGCAAAAGCTTCGCTCCATCATTTCGGTAGAGCAATTTTGGGACCACACCATTGTAGTAGAGGCTCGTGTACTCTCATTTTCTCCCCCAAGTAGCCTTGAGTTCTCTTGGTGGAGGTTGTAAGCTTCCCTCTCCTCTCCTCTATCACTTGGTTGAGTTAACACACTTGCTGTTTTGAATTGTTTTTGTGCTCTTTACTATATTGTTCTCTTTATCTCTCTTTCTTGGTTGTCCATGGAGGTGGAAACACCTAAATGGGGGTTTGAATAAGGTAGGCCCCTATACAACCACCCAACATTTTCCTCTCCTTTCTATGTGTAGGTGTATGTGCTTTTGAGGAGCTAGTTGGTGAACGAGTTTCTTTGTGAGATCCTTCTTGCCACCTTTACTCTTTCATTTTTTCTTTATCACATTAGGGAGTACTTAGTTTATTTAATTATGCTATTTTGGCCCTTTAGTGCTAGTTAGTTGGGTCATTAGTCATTTTCTTAGGTTTGACCTTGTATCTATTGTTTTCTGGCTGTACAGACGCCAACACACTTTAGAGATGTTAGTGTGCCATGTTGTTGTCCAAGGACCGCACTTTCATCCTCGAGCAGAGAGCTTCCTAAGGCGTAGTGCTGAACTTGAAGACCGAATGGCCTAGCACCATCTTACTTTTTGGGTTTGTAGGGTGGTTGAAGGACCTCATAGTCCTCACCATTCTCATCCCGCATATCCCTTTAGCTGAGGTAAGTTAGGGAAGCTTTCTACATCTTGGCCCTCTGTGACCTAGGGCCTTGCATGTGGAGGTCCCCCTACCTTATATTTTGGTGAACCCAACATGAACCATTTTGGTTATATTTTTGCAATACTAATAGTTCCTTTCCTCGTACTCTAGGGATGTTGTAGGTGCGAGTGTTGTGAGGATGTTTCCTCACAACCCAACTTGCAACCCCTAGTTGGCGTAGTTGGAATGTTCCAAAGGTGTTGCATAATGAAACCTTAGTTAGGTCACTATCTTATCCTTAAGCCTTTAGGGACTATGTGAAATTATTGTCTAGTGTGCGTAATGGCCTCCTTCTTGCATCAACCTATCCCCTCCGTGTAGCCTATGGATAGTGGTACTAGCATAACCTTCACTTCACAAGACCTGCTGATGGGTTTTAATATAGAGACATCTCCTCTCTATATCCCTATGTGGATCAATGGAAACATTGTAGCGGGTGTTCTTGTTGATCTGACATCACAAGTAAACATAATAACTGAGGAGAAATTATTGTTGATAAAATTCTTACATAAGGATGGGTACAATGCACCTATGAGTACTATCTGCACACATGATGGGCTTTCCATGCCCCCTTTGAGTAGTATGGTCCTGTCAGTCTTGGTTGGACCTAAATCTGTGAAACTCATGTTTTACATCATCCCTGGGTTTGAGCTCTTTAGGGTGAAATTGGGTATCCCTTGGTTGGCAGCAATGAACGTGGTACACTCCGTCATACATAAATCTCTAAAATTTATCTACAGGGGTTTCGTACATGTAATCACAACATTGGTTATAGACCATTAGTTGCACGTGGTAGCTACTCCTTGGACTACTCTTGGCTTGTGCCCGTTAGTCCTCTCCCGTCTAGGACAGACCTTCTACACTAAACATATCATAACTATAAGGAGTATTTAAGGCCAAAAGTTAGATACCCTCCCTTGCCTTATGCTATTTCACATAGGGCTTGCTTAAAGGTCAACAGTGATGCCGCTAAGGCTTGAAAGAAGGAAGAAGAGAAGCAGTCTTGTGATCCTCCTTCCCCTTCTGCTAGTCAGTTTGATGCTTCTTCTTGCTCTATTGAGGTACCATCAGGTTCTACTCCTCGTCTGTAGGAGAGTCCTATGGTGCTCGCTTGATGAAAGCCTAAGTTTCCTACATTCAAACTTCTTGTCCTACTGATGGAGCCTAGACCCGCTCGGTATAATAGGAAGAAGGCCTCTTGGGGAGAGTCATCTTTGTCTCGACCTCTATGGCCTCCTATTGCTCCTATCCCTAAGGAAGTGAATGGGAAGAGGTCCGTTGCTGAGGCTCTTATGCTAACTCCCCCTGCTGCTTCTCAACCTATTCCTCTTGCTCCCATTCAGGAATTGATTCCTTCACTAGGAATGACGATAGTGGACATTCCTATGGTTGAGCAGGAGCCTTCTGCTCCTTCACAACCTCTGACCTCTAGCTCCAAGAGCCGAAGAAACTGCCTTGCATGTGAGCACAAGTGTTGGTGAAAGGCCCTCTTAGCTGAGTAGACTGCCTTACAAAAGAGGGAGGAAGAGATGTCTGCCTCTGCTTCAGGGCCTCCTGTAGTGTCACCCTCTTCCCTTCCTTCTACTTCTCTTTAGTCTGGTTCTACATTGCTTCTGACTTCTGCTGCGAGTGAAAATGCACCTAAGCCCAAGGGGGTACAGGTGTTCATCACTCCTTCGGTGGAGCCGCCCTTGCTGATGTCTATTCCAAATATTCAGCCTCTTTCAAAACTTGTGGATATGATTAATACCTCGGTTTTACCCACTGCGGTTCTTTCTTCCTCTTCCTCTGCACCTCTAGTCTTTTCCATGGGGATTTCATCTCCTTCGATGAAGAAGGAGGTGGATAGTGGTCCTTCTAGCAATGAGGGACATAAGAGGATCCCACCTTCTTCACAAGGTGGTCCTGTGTTGACTTGTTCTATCCTAGTGATGAAACCAGTCCCAACTTCTTCTGAGTTCGTCACTGCTCCCAAGTCACTTGGTAAGCCCAGTGGTGAATCTCAAGCTCAGGCTATCCTGTCTGCTGAAGTTAGACATGATGCTCTTGTGGAGTGCATGTTTAACTCTATGGATGAAGTTTCGGCCTTGTCATTGATCTTCACAAAATCATTGACCTTGACTCCACAAGAGCTCAGTGGAGAGGACCTCGAGGGGCCCTCTTGCTTGGACCTTATTGTAGGAGGGCCAAAAAATCCTCCTCTTAATATCCCTCCACTGTAGGCTTGTCCTCCTTCCACCTATGATGACCTAGAATGGGAAGTGGATGACCTCTTCGCTGATCAATGTTAGGAGGAGACCTTTTCTTGATCTTGTGTGCATGTGTGTGTGTTTTGTGATGTGTTCCCATGTACTCATGCTATGTGTGCCTTGATGACCCTTATCACCCCTGTTGGTGCTTGGATACAATTATGGTTTTTGTGTCATAAAAATTCTTTTATTTGTATCATCAGTCTTCCATGTTTGTGCTTGATTTTTGATAAATTGGGGATGATGCAAAGCATTGGGGGCATGTAGGCTTCCCTTCCATGTTGACCCAATTTTTAAATTTTTACTTTGGTTTTCATGCATTCTTCTTGATCTGGTTGGGGATTGATGATATTTCTCCTTGCACCATGGTTACCTATTATTATATGAGCTCAGACAAATCTAACCCCACTAAACTAGATCCCCCTGTGCCCTTGATTTGTATTTTCTCTCTTTTTCTTTCTCTTTTTCTTTCTCTCTTCTTTTCTTGAGTTGTCCCTCCTATGTGTGACAACATTATTTTCTTCAACATTTCAATTTTCTGAAAATGCATTCATTACCAACAAATCTTCTCTCAAAATTTTTCACAAATTATTCTTTAGAATCACATTCTCAACTTGGAACCCTAACAAAACATTTTTCCTTCATCACGAGTTCATAAAGAAAGGACTTGAAAACCTTCCTTTGAAGCGGGAATAACTTTGACCTCCCCCTCACGCTGGGGCATATTATTCCATTCAAATTCCTTGATGAAGTGAACATCTTTCAAAAGGATCCCTTGATGAATGATCGATCTGAGAAATAAAACATCTACTTTTAGACCGTGCATCCTTGAGTGGACTTTCTCTTCACAACGGGTTCCCAAAGGACCCCTTCAAAAGTTTTCAATACTATTGATGGTCTGCATGACTGTTCGCTTACTCGCCTATGTGGCCTTTTCCTAACTCTATGGAGTTTGCTTTCCTAAGTTTCCTCCATGCAAGAGATCTTGAGGGATACCTCCCTGCAGGAATGAGAACTTGTAAGGTGCCTCCTTTGAGCTTCCTCCATGCGAGAGATCTTGGGGGTGGCTCCCCTACAGGACTGAGATCTTGTAGGGAACTTTCTTGGGTTTCCTCCATGTGAGAGATCTTGGGGGTTACCTTCCCTACAGATCTCCAGATCTATGGGGCACTTCCTTGGGTGTTCTTCATGCTTGATTTCATGGGGAATACCTTCCCTATAGGACTGAGAGCCTGTAGGGAACTTCCTTGGGTGTTCTTCATGCTTGAGTTCATGGAAAATACCTCCCCTATAGGACTAAGAGCTTTTAGGGTGCTTCCTTTGGGTCTCCTCCTTACTAGAGTTTTTTGGGGATATCTTCCTTCCAAGACTGAGAGCCTATAAGGCACTTGCTGCACATGGTATCCTCCATGCTAGAGTTTTGGGAGACACCTTCCTTACAAGACCGAGAACCTGTAAGGTGCTTTTTTTCTTCAACTTCATAGTTCCAAGTAGCTATGGAGTCCCTTGTTTGCCCTGCACTTTTAGGTATGCCAAATTGTGATCTCGATGGTTCAGGTATACATCTCTAACCTTAATCTCTCCTTGATCTGCTTTACCGAGCACTCATCAATATTTGTGCTTGCTAAAGTGGGGGAAAAATGTATAGGATTAAATTTTCACCCCATGTGAAAATATCCTTTTTTCCTTTTTCCACTTTAGAAAACCAAGTTCAGAGGCTTAAATCCAACTAAGCTCGTTGCTTGCATCCCACTTGGCACCTATTTTGAGCATCGGTGGATGCGTTTTTGTCGAGGATGCCCACGTGGTGCGTAGACATCCGCGTGGCGCACTAATATCCCTGGAAGATTCCTATGGATGAACTTGTAGAGGCTTTACAATTCTCATTGGGATTCAAGTTGTAACGCCCCCTTCGGCTGAATGACCTGAATATGGCCGTTTCTTTCATTCCCTTCTTCAAATTCATTCCTTGAACAAGCATTTCAGCTCTTCACAACTTCTCCACTTGATCCACAAGCTCACTTCCATACTCTTGCATCCATTTCAAGCATTCTAGTAGCATTCTTGTATTCCATTGTAGCAAAAGCTTCACTCCATCACTTCAATAGAGTAAGTTTGGGACCACACCATTGCAACAAAGGCTCAATTACTCTCATTTTCTCCCCCAAGCAACCTTGATTTCTCTTGGTGGAGGTGGTAAGCTTCCCTCTCCTATCCTCTATCACTTGGTTGAGTTAGCATACTTAATATTTTGAAGTGATTTTGTGCTCTTTACTATATTGTTCTCTTTATCTCACTTTCTTGGCTGTTCATGGAGGTGGAAACAACTAAATGGGGGTCTAATTGAGGCAGACCCCTAGACAACCACCCAGCATTTTCCTCTCCTTTCTGTGTGTAGGTGTACGTGCTTTCGAGGAGCTAGCTAGCAAATGAGTTTCTTTGTGAGATATTTCTTGCCACCTTTACTCTTGCATTTTTGCTTTATCACATTAGGGAGTACTTAGTTTATTTAATTATGTTATTTTGGCCCTTTAGTGCAGGTAGTTAGTTGGGTCGTTAGTCATTTTCTTAGGTTTGACCTTGTCTCTGTTATTGTCTGGCTGTATGGATGCTAGCACACTTTAGAGACGCTAGCATGCTACGTTGTCGTCCAAGGACTCCACTTTCGTCCTCAAGAAGAGAGCTTCCTAAGGCATAGTGTTGAACCTGAAGACCGACTCACCTAGCCCCATCTTAAACATTTTGGGTTTGTAGGGTGGTTGAAGGACCTCATAGTCCTCACCATTCTCATCTCACTTATCCCTTTAGTTGAGGTAAGTTAGGGCAGCCTTCTGCATCTTGGCCCTCCATGACCTGGGACCTTGCACATGGAGGTCCCCCTACCTAACGCGAACAAATATAATTTTAATATGTTTTGGTTTTATTATGTATTTATTTTTTTAGTTTTATTAAACATAGGTTTTTCACCAAAAATCAAGCTCCTTGTTCTGCACATGTGGAAAAATAGCAGATTTAAAAAAAAAAATCTAAAAAATATGAGTGCACTTGCTATTGAAGTCCTTGATCTAAGAAAAAAAATTGAATTTTGATACATACAAAAAGAGTTATGCATTATACAGTCCACCTATGTTTGAATTGTAATTGGTTTGACTTTGAAACTTGATTAAGGAAAAAAAATCAATAAAACACTATAAAACCAATTGGAAGCACTATATATCATAGTTAAAAATATAAATTCAAAAAAAATAGAATTTTATCCTTCATGGAAAAAAAATTATGTGTTATACGGTGAGCGTCACTCCTTAAAAATGTTGTTTCCTGAAAATAACTAGTTTTCGAAGGAGATGGAAAAAGAAGTGCAATTTGATTCAAAAAATTTTGAAAAAAATATATTTAGAATTTATAGAAAAAATGTCACAAATCACTAGTTTGCATCATCTTCAAATTCCTCACAGTTTAGTCGCTATAGGTGCCCAAAAGTGAAGATTTAGTTAGAAAAAATTATTTTAGTGTCCAATTTGGCCAAAAATTGTAAACCAATATTGTGGGATCACCCCAAATAATAGAAACTATAAGAAATTAGGGTAAAAGCACAAAAGTTGTGTCACCCTTTATAAAGGAAACAACCAACATTGATCCAACTTTTAAACTTGAATCACTAAAAAGTGGCATATATGTTTTGAATTTTCAAATGATGGAAACTAGTAAAATATGTAATTTTTAGTATATTTTATGTTTGTATTTTTTAAAAACTTAAAAAATAATTTTAAAATAGTTTTTAATAAATTAACACTATAATTTAGTTGCTGATAAAATGCTGAAAAATGAAGTTGCATGAGACGCCATACTTTTTATAATAATTTTTATTTTTTCCTTTCAATTTTTTTGTGTATTTATAACTTGAAACTTTAGTGCATGGATATTTTTTTCCAATTTTGATATATATATTTTTAAATAAATATTAAAATGTGTGCGAATCAAAAAAAGTTGTTTCCATTGAATGTAAACTTTCATATTAAATATTCATCTAAAATGGAAAAAAATTATAACATCTTGAAATAGATTCTTTTATCTAGTGCATCATATTTTTTAATAAGTTTTAGTATTTTTCTTTGGCATGGTAATCAACCTAATATTTTGTGTTGATAGCCTATTATTAGTAAAAATAAAAAAAATAAAAATAATCATTAAACTATTAAAATAAATATATTTTTCAAAACTACACTTATGGATCTAGAAAAGGGTATTTTTATATTTAAAAAAAATGTTATTTACATTAGTAGGATTTATTGAAACATCAAATTTTTCAAATAATTTTAATTTTTTGGTAAATTGGACTCAAAGTGGTGCTTCGTATATTTTTAGCCAACAATTTTAGTTGAAAAAGTTGTGGAAGTATCTAACTTAGCTAGAATGAATCTTACTAGATCATATGTTTGACAAAAATTGATTTTTAGTTAGAAATACTTAAATTTGGCTGTGTTGATAAGTTGGCTAAAGGTGTGACACATCTTTGTCTTTTACCCATTACAAGGAGAACTTGGAGGAAACTTACCCCCAACTGGATGCCCGGGTCTTCACTCCAAGTCCTCCTTCGCAACCTACACAAAAAACAAACAAGGGTAAAATGTTGCCATTGTATAGGGGTTTGTCATATTCAGACCCTTGCTTTGGTGTTCTCACCTCTATGGACAACCAGATAGAAAGAGAGTGTGACTGAAATGGACAAAGGCGGTGGTGAAAGAAAAATCCACTTCAGGAGGAGAACTCGTACCACCAAGGAGTAAATGAACAAAGAGATCTAATCTATCCACAAATAGAGTAGAGTGAGAGACTGTTACCAACAGGCCTTGGCCCCCTTTTGAACACACAAATGCATCATTGAATGCTTGCTAGAGAGCTTTGGCTATTGAAGGGACCTCAGTTCGGTAGAGCTTCACTTATAGAGGGGTTGTCAAGAATGAAAGAGATTTAAGAGTGAAGTTGACAAGAGAAGCTTGAGTGAATCAATATAGACCCCAAAATGAGAGAAAATGAAGGGTTTTGTTGCCTGTAAGGGCAGAAAAGAGCCGTTACATCTAAAAAACTGACTACTGAGACACGTGTCAAGAGTCAAGATTCAAGATTCCCCATTTAAAACTTCAAAAAACTGCTAGGACACTAGTGTGCCATACAAACATCCTCTTGCTACACATGCGTCCAAGGTATCAATTTTTTTGGAAACACATCATTAGGTTACTGTTGCTTCGCCACTCGTCCACATGGAGCTCAAATCGTGAAATTTCGACCCATGGTATTTTCACCATTAATGTGTTTAGGCATCATAAATGCTAGGCAACGTTCTAAAATATGGAATTGCTCCTAGGTGCAATTCCGCAACATTACATTTTTCTCCCACTTTAGTGGGCTTGATTTTGAGAAAAAATGGCCACACTAAAGTAGAGAAGATTTTTTTACCCAAAATTAAAATTTTATAGATTTATGTGCCAAAATAAGGTGCATTAGGGGTCACCGAGGTCAAGTTGGCTAGTACTAAAGGTTCCCCCCTAGCAACTGAGCTCAATGAGTAGTGCAAGACTAGTTGTGGAAAATGGCATGATCTTATACTCTACAAAACTCAAATTTAAGTTAGCCTAGAAAATCAGAAGAAGTTACAATGGTGAGAAGATTGGCCAAGAAAAATTTGATGATTTGAAGGAAAAATATGGTGAAGAGGTGACTATATGCCCCCTCCTAAGTTTTCACCCAACTAGGTGAGGTAAAATTAGGAGATATCGAGGAACCAAAAACTCTAGGAAAAATGGGCCCTGAGGGGCCTATATATACCTAGGTGGGCCCCAAGGAGGGTCATTTGCACTATTCATCATGAGGATTTTGCTAAATTTTGTGAGAGAAAAGTCATCAAAATGCTAAGTAGATGAGGTTACGAAGATCTGAGGCTGGACTAGCTACATGTAGACATCGTCAAGGGTTTTGAGGTAGACCAAGTAGGTCCTGAAACCACTTTGTTAGTCATTTTTTAGTAATTTTTTGCATGTTTTTAGAACTTTTGGTGTGCATGCATCTTGGGCGCACGCGCATGTCTTCGACACACACTGGCGTCCAAGATGGGCGTTGGCATCCTAAGGATGCACTGATGTCCAAGGGGTGCATTGTTGTCCCTGTACCATTAATGGCGGTTTGGGATGCCTATGCATCACGTAGATGTCCTTGAATGCTTTTTACTTAGATTTTTCATAATTTTCTACATACTAACACACATTTAATTCTTTCTTTGTAGGACTATCTAGAGATTAGGAAGCATCCTAGAGGGTTGGTGCTTCACCTACTATGAGATCAGAGGGACCGATTGACTAATGGTGAGGTCTCTCTTCTACAACAGGTCAGGCTCTGGCACATGTATACTATGCCAAAGATGCTATACCAGTATTACATACTAATGGCATTGATGGAGTGATGGGATGCCAGTACCTCTAGCTTCCAATTACCAATTGAAGAGATGACCATTACGCTGGAGGAAGTCTACTGCATCCTTGGACTTCCCATCCATGGCTGATGGGTGGTGATCGATGATACACATTCACCACAAGAGTGATCAAACGAGGTCTGATACTACTTCAGCTAGGCGGACAACAAGGACGAGACTAGGAACATTTACACCCAATGGTTTGATCAGGCCCAAACCATTTCCCCTCTGATACGTCGCATCATGGTGGCTACTGTGGCTGTGAGAGTCATGATTGATGCATAGGGATGCCACTTGCACGGGGGCCTCATCCACACATTAGGGAAATGGTGGAGAGGGGGACCATATTCTCATGGGGGTGTAACATGTTGGCACACCTCTACTAGTAGCTCGCCTAGTACATCCATTATGAGTATCATAGCCTAATTGTGTGGATGCTCCTCCAGGTGTGGGATTTCACTCACATCATGTGCACTGGGCCAGAGGTATATCTGCAAGTGTGAAACTACGTTGTCCTGATGGCCCACTAGTATGAGTTGGCACAATAGTGGAGGCACATTGATTTGTGTTTCGAATGGCTATAGTTTGACACATTGGCGTTAGATAGGATCAGATGGAGACCCTACCAAGCCTTCTAGTGGGTGGATGATCATAGGTTCCTCTGGAACCTGCAGCACAATTGGTTAATCCTCGGTCACACAAACTATATTATTATGCCATATTACTCGAGTCAGGTTATGCGGCAACATGAGCAGGTTCAAACCATCCCCCCTCTTGTCTTGACATACACCCAAGTTGTGTGGAGTGTGAAAAGGCCTAAGGACCATCCATGCCTACCTTGGAAGATGTGGACCTCTCTGATGATGAAACTGATTATGTTGACCTACCACCAATGGGAACATTAGACAGGGTTGGTGTGGATCGAGCCTTTCCAACATGGTGGGTGAAACACCATCCCACCCCAATTTTTCTAGTGGATACCCATAAGGGGGATCCCAGTTTACAGGGAACATGTTGCCACTACCATCGAAACAAAGGTAGAGGTGCAAAGGAAGGGACGAGGAGTAGTAGCAGGAGGAGCAAGACAAGGAGGAAATGAAAGATGTCATCCCTTCCACTAACTACTCCTATTTCATTAGCACCACCAACCCTTTCCACATCTGGGGCAGTTCCTAATACTGGCAGAGCAGGATCGAGTGAACCTCCTCCCCCTAACCTGTTCTGGAATCCAGGGGACCCAGGTATTATAGTTATTTATGTTGTTTCATTTCAACATTTCTAGCTTTTATCTCATGTATATACATATCATGTTTCAATTTTATATGCCTCGTGATACTAATGTAATTTGTTTTCCTCCATAGTTGCAGTGGATACTTAGGGTTGGACTGGGTTCTTCAACCAGTGCATAGCACAGGTGGCCCCTGTTGTGCCTATCTAGGAGACAGTTCTAAATTCCTATCAACTAGTTTCAGTGGGATGAAATATCCACCTTTTCGAGCTAGTAGTGCGTTTGAGGATTGAATACGAGGAATGAGTAGAGGTGGTGTAGAGGATGATTGATGTTACTGATCAATGTTAAAAAATGTTGGGATATATAATGTCACCATTTCTCCCACTAATCACTCAAGAATGTCCTAGGAGTCCTAATTGGATTGAATTCACAATGAGGAGGACCTAGGAGGGGGTTCTTTAAGCTTTTAGGGGTTCACCACCAAGCAAATTCTTGGAAAAGACAAATGAACATTCAACCTACAAATCCTAGTTATGCAAGTTAAATGAGAGATGCAAATGATGAAATTATACAACAAGGAGATATGATATGTGTACTTGGGAAGTCTGGAGATGCTGTAAGGATTCTGAAAATGCAAAGAAGCTACCAAAAAGTGCTATGGAGGACTAAGATGCCCAAGATGGCATATTAGTCTTGCTACTATTTTTTTGCGGTAGATGCAGAGTCTTTGGATGTCAGAACTAGATCTAAAGGAATTTCTAAAAAACATGCTCGGGAGGACTAAGATGCCCAAGGTGGTGTATTAGTCCCATTTGAATTTTTGAAAACTCTGAATGTGGTCCTAAGCTCCAAGGTCTACACTTTCTTCTTCTCAAATCCCAAGTTTTGGAACTTCAGGATTTGGCCTATAGGTGACTTTCCGTGAAGATGACAAATTTGTAATGTAAATTTGCAACTTTTACAACTTTGCACTCCAAATGATCTTCAATACTTCAACCTAAATCTATAATCACAAATATGGAAGATGAGAAAAACTAGTTGTTTGTTATTTAATGGGGGTTTTCCTTGGTTGAACCCCTTGTTTTTAATTAAACCTTAAAATGAAATAGAAATAATGAAGGAAATGGTGAATGAACAACATGCAATGCTACAATCCATTAAACCCTTGTAAAGTTTGCAAACTTGTGTGCAATGGCTACAATGGATATGAATCTTGAATCAAAGGAATTATCTTGAATTACTTGCTTGAATCAAAACCCTACATCACAAATGTTAACACAACAACACACATGATACAAGAAACTCTTTGATGGGATGCTTGAATCTTGATAATGGCTCCAAATGCTTGATGAATTTCTCTTGCATGCCTGAATGCTTGAATGCTTGTTTGATAGAAGAAAATGAGAGAAGGAACCTTATATTTATACTTACTTATGCTTAATATCCCAAAATTTCATCACACCAAGATGAAATATGAATTCATTAAATAAAGGAGGTTAAATCCCGCTAGAATTTGAAATTAAATCCCGAAAATGACTCAAGGAGGACTAAGATGCCCTAGGTGGTGTCTTAGTCCCAAGTCATAAAACTTGGGGCACAAACACCAAAAAGGGGCCCAATTAGGATGCCTCAAAATTAGGGTCTTTTGATGTTTGGGGGACAAAGATGCCCTAGGTGGCATTTTTTTCTAGACCCAAAAATTAGGGACACATAGGTGAAATCATTAAATTATCATTTATGCCTTGTATAATGTGGGGATTACCTAGAAAAAGATGTAATTCATAGGGCTTATGGACACAAAATAGGACCAATTAAGCCATAAATGAGGATAAATAAAGAAAGGAAGGCCCAAACAAGTGTGAAAATGCAAGGGTGTGCATTTTACTACACTACATTTAGCCCCCATTTTAGTGAGAGGATGAACTTGCTTTAAACTCACACTAAAGTAGCCAACCATGCAATCAAGAGGGGTTCCAAGGTACAAATGTTAGTAAGATAGGATGAAAATAATCAAGAGGGTGGCCAAGCCCCCAGGATCAAGATCCTATGGAAAACTAGCATAAGAACAAAGGAACACACTTGCAGGTGATATATGAAGCCATAATCAGATCACACACATACACCATCAAAGACAAAAAAAAAGGCAAAAGAAAAGGAAAGAGGAAAAACTGCAACAAATCAAGATTTGATTGGTTGTCCAAAATAGTGGACCAGGTCTAGGTTGATGGTTTACAAGTGGAATTCACTATCCACTATGCAAACAAAATGCATGCTCACAAGGGCTAGTGAAGCTAGGTGTTCACTAGGTGAGCCCTAGGGGACCATATTAAAGCCATACCTCCATGACTTTAATAAGGTTCGAAACTGCATACTCACAAGGGCTAGTGAAGCTAGTTATTCACTAGGTGAGCCCCAGGAAGTATATATCAAAGCCATACCTCCATGAATTTAATAAGGAAAAAAGGAAAATGCACGGTCACATGGGCTAGTGAAGCTAGGTGTTCACTAGGTGAGCCCCATGAAGTCCTTATCAAAGGAATACCTCCATGTCTTTAATAAGGACAAAAGGAAAATGCAACAAGAAAGAGGGATGTTCAAAGGGATTTTTCTTAGTTCATGTGAGGTCTTACTCTTAGGGGACATCATGCCTAATGTATCCAAGAGAGGATCAATTAAAGGATAAAAGATTCACCACTTAAGGGATGTAGTGCATTACATCACCACTAAGGGGAATATAATACATTGAGATAGGTCACACTCTTGAAGGACATTACTCCCAATGTCACCACAAAGAGGAAAACACGTCATATGAAATAAGAAAATTGCATCAAGGAACATGAAAAAGGAAAAAAAATGCAATAAAAATAATACCAATGTATGCCCCCACTTTAAAGGAATTGCTAACACCATGTTGTGAGAAATTACTTTAAAGTAGCCGAAAGATGAAAAAGGAAATGAGGGTTGCCCCCTAGAAACACATAAGGGATATGTGGATTTGAGGTTAGTATCTGCCTTTGTTGTAATGATATTAGAGAGCTTGGAACTGTCATCATTCCCCAAATAAACATAGAACTGGAAGAATGACACAAAGAGAGTAAAATCAAAGAAAAACCTTTTGGGTCAACATGGAAGAGACATAAGGTGTCTTGATGCCTTGCATCATCCCCAAAAGAAAATCAAAAGAAAAAAATGAAAATGAAAAGAAAAGATAATGAAAAATCTTTTGGATCAACATGAAGGAGACATGAATGTCTCGATGCCTTGCATCATCCCCAAAAGGAAAAAACAAGAAAAAAAGGGAAATGAAAAGAAAAGATAAAAGATCAATGAAAAGGAAAAGTATACAACATATAGAAGAATGAAGATACAAGTAGAAGAATGCACATAGAGAGAGAAACATAAAATAGAACATCGTAGGGGATCATGTTATGCACATGTAATCAAAAGAGAAAAGAAAGAAAAAAGGAAAGAAGAAGAAAAGATAAAAGACTAGTAAAGCACATGCGAGTCAACCATCCAACAGGTCATCCACATCCCAGTCTTGTTCAGTATATGCATAATGCATATCACTAGCGAGAGGGACAATATCAAGTGTTGTACTAGAAGAATCACCAAGTTCAACACATGGTGAATCGCTCGTTTTAGGAGGATCACCATGGTTATTATCGTTTAAGCTCATGGATGTGGAAAATAAAAAATTCAGCTCATTATGCACTTCCTCATCAATTTTAGTTGTTTCCTCATCATCATCCAAGTTAACCGCAACAGGAGGACAAATGATAATATCCATAGAAGGTTTTGTTCCTTGTTGTGTTGGAGACGTAGAATTTATTGGCTCTGGTAAGAGAGAAGGCTCATCGTTTATTGCTTCTATTAAGTTTGGATTTTGATTTTCAATGTTGTTCTCATCATTCATCCTTCAAGTAATAGCACGATGCCTACACGTACGCTCTCTAGCATTGCAGTTCCTTTTATTACGGTTTTCAAGTTGTTTTTGTGTAGGAGTGGGTTTGTCAACCATAGGTTCCTTTTCTTCTTGTGAGGGAAGAATGAAAGAAACCATGGAAGGTTGGTCAACCACTTTCTCTTTTTCTTTATAAATTTTCTATGGAGGAAAATTAGGACTTGTTTGGTTTTCTCTAGGTCTCTTGTAGGAAACAGGTAAGGGATTATTCATAGATGGGTCTTGGTTTGTTGGAAGGGCTTTAGGCTCAACATTGTTTTCTTTATGTGGCAGAGGTTCAAGCATGGGTGGAGGCAAGTTTTCAAGGGATAGTTTGGCTATGCATTTTCCTTTGAAATTTTGGTAAGATAGGTAAAGGAAGTCTTCATGGGGTCTTATAGGTTCCATGGGCTTAGGCCAAAAATAATCTAAGGAAAAATTTCCATGGGAAGATGGGGGTATAAAGCCACTATGGTTTACAGTGAATATTTCATTGCCGACTAGAAACTTTAAGCACTTATAGACAACAGGTGGGACCAAATTCATGGAGCGAAGCCATTTGTAGCCTAACTTCACATGAAATTAGTTTGAATTAGATATGATAGAGAATGATACATTTGATTTCTTCGGTCCTATTTGTAATGGGTGTGTGATCGAGCCCACCATAGCACGAGCAAAACCATTAATACATTTTAATTCATGCTTTTGGTTTATCATATCTATCTTGAGTAAGTTCATGCACATATAGGAGTTCTTTTGTGATCACATTCTCTCCACAGGTGGGATCAATTAAAATCATAGGAGTGGGCCTACTATTAATTATGTCACATACGCAAAGAGGACCATTAGGTGAATGTTTAATTGTTTCTTTTGAAGAGAGAGTAATGTCAATGGTTTGTTGTTTATAAGGCTCGATGTCAATCATGCCTATCATTTTATCAATATGAATTTGTTCATTTGTATCCATAGGACTCTATTCATCATCAACCATAGGACATTGTTCATGATTGATCATATTTTCATCATCCATGTCAACATTCATCACATCAGGCTTAGTTTCACTAGCCCTAACAAATGAAATATTATGGTCCAGGCATGTAATTGGTAAATATTTGTAAGTTTTGGTTGGGAGGAGCTATAGACTTATTACCTTTGTAATTCACACCTCAAATTTGGATATGATTAGAATCAATGAGGTCTTGCACAACATGTTTAAGATGCTTACACTATTCCATAACATGTCCTTTTTGTTGGTGATGAGAACAATAAGAATTGTGTTTGAAGCTCAAAGGTAATGGTTTGGTAGGGTCAAGGGGTCGAATAGGAGCTAAGGTAAGCATGTTTTTGTTTAATATTTGGGTTATAATGTTGTGAAGTGTTTCGGGTAAGGGAGTGAATTTCCTTTGCGAATCCCAAAAGATATAAGGATTGCTCTTCTTTATAGCGGCTACTTGGGTATCAACTGGTTGGGTAGGTTGAGAGGTGGAATTTAGTTGAAGGAAACTTTTATTTTGTCTTTTGAAAGGTTGGTAAGTGTTTTGGTTTAAAGCTTCAAACTTTTTAGGATGGGTAGGGGTGTTTTTTGGTTCACTACTACCTATAGAATTCTGATAATCTCAAAGGGCATTACATAAGTGCATGAAGGAATAGAATTTCACCATGGTGAGCTTGTCTCTTATCTTTCTTTGTAATTTTTTTGTGAACATATTTTGAAGGTGGGAATCAAGAATCTTCACACTGATTTGAGAATAAAGTGATTGGTAGCGTGAAATAAAGTCAGTGACTTTTTCATCCTCATTTTTCTTGCATCTCATCAAATCAGCCAATGTCATTTTAGGAATCATGTGCACTTAGAAATGGTTAATAAAGGCCTCAACAAGTTCATTGAATGAATGAATTGAGTTGTTCGGTAATGTAGAAAACCAATCCAAGGCAATGTCTTTCAAGGATCAAGGAAAAAGTTTAGCCAAAAAAATTTCTTCAAGGATAAAGTCACTACATAAAGTAGTAAAGGCATTAACATGATTAGCAAGATCTCCCTTTCCTCCATATTTCTCAAATCTAGGGATCTCTATACCTTATGGCACCAGAGTTCTCAATATCTCCAAGGATAATGGGTTACTTTTGACATAGTATGAAGGTGGGCCATTTTTATTTTTATTTATGGTGGAAACTTGATGTTGAATGGATGAAAGACTTTGTAGGAGATGGTTAATGATAGGATCATTGCTTGTACTGTGTGATGGAGATGAATATGGTGTTGGTATGTATGTGTTGGAAGGAATAATGAATGGATTGCTTATGGGAGGAGATATAAGGTTAGATGCCACATAAGTATAAGGAGCACTAGTGGAAATATTCAAGGTAGGAAGGATGCTACTAGTTGGTTGCATCGTTGTGGTCACTTGAGGATTGGTATAGGTGGAAATTGAGGTTATAGTTGAAAAGGGAGGAGTTTGAATTCCTACTTGGCTTGGAATGTTGTTTAAAGATTGAGCACCATTAGTGGTGGGAGGAATATGTTCTCCAAATATTTGAGCTAGGTTATGCACAACTTCCAGTTCCTCTTCACTTTTCATCATGTAGTGAATACTATCTATGGCAGGTATGATAGTGTTTGAAATGTTTTCAGTACTCACACTATCTTGTAAGTGAGCTAAGTCTTCATGCATTTTCATTATTTTTTCTTGAGGGATATGATCAACCATTGTTTGGACACTTGTAGGTAAGGTAGGCATAGCAAAAGAGGTGTCAAAGGTATGGTCCATACCTAGTGAACTAATTCCAACACTAGAAGTAAGAGAGTTTGATAACCCAAGATCCACAATGAGTGTTATATCATGGGATTCCATGAATCTCACACTTCTTCTAAACATAGTATTGGTAGTAGGACACTAAGTAATACAAATCATACAAGGGATAAACCATAGAAAGCGTAATGAACACAATATCCTCTGTTTGCAATTACACTTGAAATGAAAGAAATTAGAATAACAACAATTCTAGAAACTGAAACAGAAAACTGAAGGAAACCCATAGAAACACAAAAAAGCAATTTGAGATCCTAAAAAATTGGAGATTCAAAGTCAACATGGACTAAGATGCCAGGAAGGGTGTCTTGGTCCTCCTGATGAGATTCTAAAGTTCTAGGGACTGAAATAGACAAAAAATAGCAAAGAGATTTTTGAGGCAAAAATCCTGAGAGGGAATAAGATGCTAGGAAGGGCGTTTTAGTCTTAGCAGAATTTTTTCTTAGAATTTTTTTTTTTGGATTGTCTATAGTGTTTATAGATTGCCTATTCAAGATGCTGATGTTTAGAAACAAAAAAATGTTCAAATGAGTGCAAGAAAAAGTAACTAGAAACAAGCAATTGAATGCAATTTTTTTCAATTTTGAATGCAATAAGAATGTTTCTAAATGCAATTAAGTTTTTGAACAATGCACTTTTCAATATTTTGAATGAAATGAAATGATGCAAGAAAGTAAAAATACCTATATGCAGTTTCACTAATGCAAATGAAAGAAACCCTAGATGCAATTTCACTAATGCAAATGAAAGAAACCCTAGATGCAATTTCACTAATGCAAAATGCAAGAAACCCTAGATGCACTTTCACTAATGCAAGATTCAATGCAAGAATGAATGAAATCTAGATCTAAGGACTTTAATGGAATCCAAAATTAGAAATGAATGATCAACAATGTTGGGTTCACCAAAATGATTAATGGTAAAATATGGTGGGATATATAATGTCACCCTTTCTCCCACTAATCACTCAAGAATGTCCTAGGAGTCCTAATTGGATTGACTAACAATCTCACAAGGTGAGTCAATTCACAATGAGGAGGACCTAGGAGGGGGTTCTTTTAGCTTTTAGGGGTTCACCACCAAGAAAATGCTTGGAAAAGAAAAATGAACATTCACCTTACAAATCCTAGTTATTTAAGCTAAATGAGAGATGCAAATAATGAAATTATGCAACAAGGAGGTATGATATGTGTACTTGGGAAGTCTGGAGATGTCGTAAGGATTACAAAGATGAAAAGAAGCTACTAAAAATTTCTATGGAGGACTAAGATGCCCAAGATGGTGTATTAGTCCTACTGCTATTTTTTGGGGCAGATGCAGAGTCTTCAGATGTTGGAACTGGATTTGAAAGAATTTATAAAAGAAATTATCGGGAGAACTAAGACGCCCAGGGTGGCATATTAGTCCCATTCTAAATTTTTGAAAAATCTAAATGTGGTCCTGAGCTTCAAGGTTTGCACTTGATTCTTCTCAGGTCTCAAGTTTTGCAACTTTCAGATTTGACCTATAGGTGAGTTTTCGTGAAGATGACAACTTTGTAATGCAACTTTGCAACTTTTACAACTTTTCACTCCAAATGATCTTCAAGACTTCAAATTAAATCTGCAATCACAAATATGCAAGATAGGAAAAACTGGTTATTTGTTAGTGAATGGGGGTTTCCTTGGTCAAACCCCTTGTTGGTAATTAGACCTTGAAATGAAATAGAAATAATGAAGGAAATGGTGAATGAACAACATGCAATGCTACAACTCACCAAACCCTTATAAAGTCTGCAAACTTGTGTGCAATGGCTACAATGGATATGGATCTTGAACCAAAGAAATGATCTTGAATTTCTTGATTGAATCAAAACCCTATATCACAAATGTTAGCACAACACACATGATGTAAGAAACTCTTTGATAGGATGCTTGAATCTTGATAATGGATCCAAATGCTTGATGAATTCTTATTGAATGCATGAATGCTTGGATTGCTTGAATGCTTGTTTGATAGGAGAAAATTGGAGAAGGAACCTTGTATTTATACTTATGTTTAATATCCTAAAATTTTATCACACCAAGCCGACATATGAATTCATTAAATAAAGGAGGCTAAATCCTACTAGAATTTGAAAATAAATCTCAAAAATGACTCAATGAGGACTAAGACGCCCTAGGTGGTGTCTTAGTCCCAAGTCATACAACTTGGGGCATAGACACCAAAAAGGGGCCCAATTAGGATGCTTCAAAATCAAGGCCCCAAGACCTTTGGGGGATAAAGATTCCCTAGGTAGCGTTTTAGTCTTGACCCAAAAATTATGGACACACAGATAAAATCATTAATTTATCATTTATGCCTTGTAGAATGTGGGGATTAGCCAAAAAAATGTAATTCATAGGGATTGTTGACACAAAATAGGACCAATTTAGCCATAAATGAGGATAAATAAAGCAAGGAAAGCTTAAACAAGTGTGAAAATACAAGGGTATGCATTTTACTACACTACAGTTACCACGGTGTAGGGGTAGCACAACTAGCTATCGAGGGAGCTGCAAATGACACTTAAAGAGCAAGATGCAACCATGACAAGGGATGATGTCGTTGAGGAGGCATGTGATTCCCTTCAGAGCCATTTTGATGAACTCATAGGATAGTCAACAACTGTGATCCTGACAGGTGTTCAACAGTTGTAGCAAGAGATGATGCAGATGCAGATGCAGATATGCTCCCTTTAGGGAGAGATCAAAGGGTTTTGCACAACCCTATCTAGATCACGTTTGTACCACTCCAAATACGTCTCCAATGTGTAGCCCTTTCCCAAGCCACAGTTGTAACTAGAGCTAGAGGGTTTTGGGAGCCGCATTCCTCAGCCATAGAGAGCTCCTATTTTGTACATCAGTTTTGTAGTTACAATATATATATTTGTAGATCTTTTCTGCACAAACATTGATACACATTTAGTAGCCACTCATGTTTTTGATGATAGTGGCTTGATACATGTACATGAAATTATATATATATATATATATATATATATATATATGAGATATTGATTCTAAAATTATGGAATTGTGTGCTTTGATGTGCATGTTTCTTTACTTTCATGTATGTTGATACTATGTATGTTATATGTGCATATGGATGTATGTTTACATTAGATGCTATCATAATTTAATGAACACATATGGATGTATGTTAATTAAATACAATAATGATCTAATTGCCTTAAAAGATATAATGCAATGCATGGATACACAACATAGTAGGATACATGTATGCACACACACATGGTAACATCATAACACATTTTTTTTCATAATGTGTTAACGAATAATGTCAACATATGCAATGCTACAACCATAAGATAGTGAAAACTACACATATGAAACATTGGAAATTACAGATAGTATTGACGAAGATGCATCACATTAATAGGTTCTTTTAGAGGCATTCCATCCATATATGATAATCCAAAGGAACCTAAACCATACACACAAATGAAAATGGGTATGTGCAGGATCATCATGGAAAAAATAGGCCCTTAAGTGGCAAAAAAATCATAAAAATCAGAGTTAGGCAACTTGACGTAAAAATTTGAATAAGTTATCTATATTATTTCAAAAATATGTAAGAATAGAATATGTAGGAAATTGAATTTAGTTTCTAAACTACTAGGTTTATTTTTTTTAAAATAAAAATTATTTGGTGAAAATTTGAAATTTCAATGCAATAGTACTTAAATTTTAGGGAAAAAATAAGAAGTAGGTGTTTGTCTAACCACCCTAACCACAATAAAATGATAATATTTTTTTATAATATTTTAGACATAAGAAGAGGACTCATGTCCAGATGTGATGCATATTTTTTTGTAATTTTTTTCCAAGTAAATAATTAATTATGAATTTTTTATTACAACTTTAAAAAAATATAAAAACTCGTACATCTGACCACCTTAACTTGGTCAAAACTTCATGAAATTCAATATTTCTTTTTTTAATCCTATATTATGTGAAGTATAGAATGTGATTCATGTTTTGGATTCAAAAAATGTGATACCGTTTGAAAGCTATAGATGTTTTTCAATCAGCCTATCAATCAACACTTTAATCATAATTCAAATAGAAAATGAAAAATAATTATTTATTAAATTCAAAGTAAAGAATAATTTATATTGGTGGAAAGCTGAGAATGTCCTTTAAAAACTCTTTTCATTTCATAAATTTTGGGTTAAAAAAAGTCGTCAGCCACATACCCTAAAAATACCCATCATATTGCCACTTTTTGGCCCATCATGATCCTGCACATACCCAAATGTAAGGGCCTAACCAATTAGGACTGAATTTTCTCCTTTGATTAGGTGGTGCATTTACATTTCTCTAATTCTCGTAGAGGACCAAGTCACCTATTTTGAAAGTTATAGGAAGTACACTTTGGTCATATTGTCTAGATAATGATCATCGATAAGCCTAAAGATGATCAAGGGCTTGTAATCGGCGCTCATCGAGAATCTCTAGCTAATGCAAATGATTAACTCAATAAGTCTCATCATCAATTAAACCTTTACGGAAAACTTGCAAATACAAAATTTCCAACTCCAAAGGCATGATAGCTTCGACACCATACACAAGGTTGTAAGTCATTGCTCTCATTGCTGTATGAACACTTAGGTGATAAGCCCACAAAATGTATGTTAATTGAATATGCTAATCCTTACCATGTTTATTAACCATTTTATGAAGAATGAGCTCAAGAGTCTTATTAGACACTTCTACTTGGCCATTGGATTGAGGATAATATGGTGTAGAAAATATATGTTGAATGTGAAATTTCTCTAGGAATTGCTTTACTTCTTTGTTCTTGAATGGTGTACCATTGTCAGAAACAAGTGTAGATGGAAATCAAAAACAAGAAAATTAATGTTGTTTAAGAGAAAACTACAAATAGCCTCAATGTTTGTGGATCAAAGTGGAATACCTTCGACCCACTTCATGAAGTAATCTATAGTAGTTATAATAAAAGTGTGTCGTTTAGAGGAAGGAGGTGATATTTTTCCAATAATATCCAACACCCATTTTGCAAACGACCAAGGAGAGGTATGGTTTTGTAACTACCGTATAGGTGCATGAATAAGACGATTATGCTGCTAACATTGTGGGCACTTTTTAACAAAATTTAAGGAATCTTGTTCCATTGTTTGCCAAAAGTACCCCATGTGTATCAATTTCCTCACCAAGGATTTACAACTAAAGTGTCCACCCCGAGAGCTTGAATGGGATTATTTAAGGGAAAGGGGTATTTCCACTTTAGTGAGGCATCGAAGAAGCAAGCCATTATAAGATTTCCAATAGAGAACGTTAGAAAAAACAACATAATAGACTAAAAGATTTTGTATACAAGTGCGATCATTCTTTGTTGTATCATGAATAAAATTTCCAATCTTTAGGTAGTTGTAAATATTATAAAACTATTCACCCAAGTCTATGTGAGAACACACAAAAGCATTGGATTCAAGTTGATTAGAAACAACTAGAGATTGAAGGACCTGAACCACAAAGTGGTATTATTTTGTATCCTCATCCAAAGGTACTAGGGAAGTAGCACTTTCCATGGCATCCACATGTCTACTCTCCCTCCTAGGGACACTATCTATCGTGAAAGAGGAGAACCATTTAAGCAAAGATAAAGCGATGTATTGGTATAGAGACAACTTACTTTGCTTAGCTTGATAGGCTCCCATGATCTGATTCACAATGAGCTCAGAATCACCCAATATACAAAGATTCCTTATTTTTAGTACAATCATGGAAAGAAATCTAGTAATGAGGGATTCATACTCAATGATGTTATTAGTACAAGGAAAGTCCAATTGAAAAGAGAGAGGGACTAGTTTACCTTTGGGTGATAACAGAACCATACCTTCTCCAGAACTAGTATGACATCTTGACCCATCAAAGTACATTTTTCCATCAAGGTCATAATTAATCACAAGGATGTTCTCATGAGGAAATAAATCCAAGCCTGAGAAGGACCGAGATGAGGGAGCATCTGCCAATTGATTGGTGACCGCTTGACCCTTTATTGAATTCAAAGCAATAAACTTTATGCAAAACTTAGAAAATAACATTACCCATTTTTCTAACCTCCCGAATAGGTTAGTACTGGAGAACAAATGATTAAGAAGGTCACTTTTTACAATGTCGTGTGTTTTAGCATGAAGAAGGTAATGTATTAGATTTTGCATAGAAAATACAAGAGCAAGACATTGCTTCTCCATGGAGGAGTAACAAGTTTCATAATCAATTAGGACATGACCAATGTAGTAGACCACTCTCTCTTACCCAACATTGTCATAATGAGCAAGAAAATCTGCCAAAGCATATGGTCATGCTATGAGGTAAATCAAAAAGGGTCTAACCTACATATCCGACATCAGTATGGGAGGATTGGCCAAATAGGTTTTGATTGACTCAAAATATTCCTAGCACTCTTCATCCCATATGAAATGAACATCTTTCTTTAAAAAATAAGTGAAAGGAAGGGCACGATCAATCAATTGAGATATGAATCTTTGAATTTCCTGAATCTTCCCTTGTGAACTTTGCAACTCAATGATATTCCTTGGTGGAGGCATGCTAACAATAGAATCAATCTTATTTGTGTCAACCTGATTCCTTAGTGAGAGACTATAAACCCAAAATTTGTTCCCGCATCTACACCAAAGACACACTTAAGAGGATTAAGCCTCATCTTATAGAGTTAAAGCCTCTCAAAAATAAGCTAAAGGCTCTTTACATGATCTTGATGGGTTATAGATTTTACCAAGATATCGTCAACATAATCTTCTAAAATATTATGAATGAAATAATGGAATATTAGGGTCATCACATGCTGGTAAGTAGCTCTCACATTCTTTAACCCAAAGGGCATGGACACATAAAAAAAAGTACCCCAAGGGGTAGTGAAGGATATCTTGTATTGATCCTCTGGATTAATACAGATCTAATTGTAACCCGAGAAACCATCCATGAAAGATAACAAGGCATGGCCTACAATTGAATCCATAATCATATCTATGTTAGGTAGTGGAAAATCATCTTTAAGAGAAGCCTTGTTAAGGTCATGAAAGTCAATTCATATATGAATATTTCCATTAGGTTTCCTAATGACAACAATACTTGAGATCCAAGGGGAGTAGTTGAATGTATGGATAAAGCCTGCCTTCAAAAACTTTTCTATCTCAGTCTTAACCAACAACGCAAACTTGGGATTAATATTTCATATTTTCTACTTAACCTACATAGCATTAGGACATAGGATGATATTATGAACCACTATAGATTCATTTATATAGGGCATGTCCTCATATGTATAGGCAAAGATATTAGGATGAGAATGTAGGAGATCAAAATGTTCCTCCACTTCTTTTGAAGAAAGGCAATTTCCAATCTTAATCATCCTTCCAAAAGACTTAGGATCCATAAATATTTTAGTAGTATCTCATTTGATGAGGGGAATATGATCTCTAGGATGTGATATTGGGATGCCATCCTAAACATTACCTAGAGGGTCTAGTGTAGGGGCACCAAGCTCATTTTGTGCAAATGTGGTCAAGTGAAGTCTTGGATAGTTTTAGGTGTATTGAGTCTTTTGGTTAGGGAAATAAGGTCATAATGGACCATTCCTAATGTAATGTGGTTCTTTTGGTTTAAGGTCTTTTTGTTTAAAGTTGTAAAACTTGTCAAATGTTGTCAATATGCTAAAAAGTGCAAAAATGCAACATTATAGAATCCCAACGGTCAGGAGGTTTGAATGGTAATTTTGGATAGTTGTGTTAGTTAGTTCTTATTGTTTTGGGTTGAAATAAGCCTATCAATCTTTGAGGTAGAGTTTTGTTGTTCAGTTTTGGAAAAGAAATAAATGAAAACTCTCATTCTTTTGTGATTTAATTGGTAAATTGTAGTTCTCTAGGTCTGTATGCTTCCTTACAGGAGTATAATGTTCTAAAAATTATTGAAATTGGTGGAGATATGTGTTAACTTCCTTTTGGTGGTAATTGGATATATTTTCATTATGATTGAATGTCTTTGTAAGTATTCTTCCACAAGCGGCCATAAATACAAAGTTAAGGGTTTGATAGTCAAAGAATGAGGAATTAAGCCATTCTACCAATGAATCTTATAAATAATTGGTGGAATGGTATGAATAGGTTTAGGATGTTGTGTAATGTAGGGTTTTGAGAGCAAGGTAGACTATTTGTGGTTTTTGGAGTGCTTCCCTAGTTGTGGCTTCTTGTATTTTGGCTTGAAAATGGTGGTTTTAGATAGGAGTTTGATGGAATAGGGTTGATAAAGGTTGGTAAATTGTGGATTAAGCATAGGAAGACATATTGATACTTGTTCAAGTCACTTATAGGGTGTTAAAAGGTGTGGAGGTTTCTATTTAAATAAGCCCCCTTGAAAATTATCAAGAGGGTTTTATGGCTAGTTGAGTTAGAAAGAATTTATTTGGCTAAAAGTTATGGAATCTAAGGTTTTATGGTTTGGAAAGGCTTTTTCAATAGAGTTTTAGGCTTGGGAGATAGTTTAGAGTGATGTTGCTTTGTAAAAGAGGGCTATTTGAACCCTTGTTCAGCGTACTGGTCCTTTTTAGGGAATGAATGTCTAAAACAACCCTATGTGGAAGTTAGATATGTTGAAGAACACTTTAATGGGTATCTGGAATGCCTACTGAGAAGTGGGTTTGAGATTGGATATGAGAGATATGGTCAAGAAACTAAGTTGGCAGACCTACAAGGGAATTGGAAGAGTTGTATGAGAAATCACCCTAGTTAGGGTTTTGTGGATTAAAGAGTTGGTTGAGATAATTATAATTGTGTTGTTTTGTCAAAAGACTCCCTACTCTACATTAAGGTCCTCCTCATCAACATTCAAGATGAATTCTCCAAAATATTCCCATTCATTTAGGTGATATGTGAATCGTCTTTTATGATGGAAAGGAGGTAGAGGGGAGTAGGAACCTAAGAATTCCTCAAGTGATTAATTTAAAGATAAGAAATATAAAGCGACTTTCTCATCTTGCCCCTTGTCCTTTATTAGTTCAGGATGAACCAAACTAAGTGGTTCAACTGAAATCATGTTAGCACTCCACCAAGGTTTTTTCTTAGATTGTCAATAGAGCATCTCAAACCCAGATAACACTTATGAGTTTTGAACTAGATTGGGACTTGGATTCCTTGCTCAATAAGTCCAAGGCCTTTCTTCCCATAGCCATACCAAGAAGCGAGTCTATATCCGAAACCATAACAAGTTTGTACAACTTTAGAAGGTGGTGGTTCCATGTAGAGAGATTTGTTCCACTAGTGAACATCAAACACATATATGAGAGCACAACTATCTGAGCCTTTAATCGATTCAAAACATTATCCTCCTTTGTAGGAGTAGAACTATCATCCTCAACAGGGGAAGAACTAGTCTCCTGAAAAGGATCACAATTTTCTTCCTTAACAAGAGTATCATCCACTTTTTCATTAGAGGAATTTGAGGTTATTAGAAGCTTTAGATGAGTGGGACTTATTTTGTATTCTCCAATGAAGAATTCATAGAATTCCAAAGACCCCCAGTCATTACCAAGGAAAGCATTTGGTTCAAAAGAAGTAGACAGGGGAGACTTAGGACTTTCTGCTTTAGGTGGTTCATCTTTAACGATATTCGCTTCGGGGACAACCTCTACAGAGGGTGTCACTGGGGAACATGACATAGCATCTGAAGTTAAAGATGGACTACAATTATTAAGATTGGAGATAACTGAAGCCTAACCAATGACTACTAGCTCACAATGTTGAATAACTTTCGAGTTAGCTTTGAATATGACCACTCAATTATTTGCAACAAACTTTAGGGAACAATGTAGAGTGGAGGTTATGACACCTATAGCATGAATATAGGGTCTCCCCAAAAGAATATTGTAAGGTAATGGGGCAGACATCACATAAAACAAAGTGGGTAAGTGTGACCAATGGATTAGTAATGGCCGACTATACTTGATCCATGAAGATCTGAAGCATATTCATGCCACTAATGTCAATCCAATCGAGATAATTCAATTTAAACTAAAACTAAGCATTTATCAAAACCAACATGCTAAACTATGAAAGATTTAAAATGCCTACTCTAATACATTGAAACTTATCCTATTAGGGGAGTGGTGTCATGTTGATGTGGAACGATAACCCTTTCCCAATCCCAAGGATAATAAGCTTTTTTCAATCAATTTTATTAAAGAAAACTGATGAAACCATTGTTAAATGTGTGTTGAAACATGATTTAAAATTGAATGATCCCGATGCAAGCTATATTAACATGATTTTATGCTAAAATGATTAAGATGTGTGAATGCAAAGCTAATTTAAATGGATTCTAAGCTAAAAGATTCAAACCCTAATTAATAAACAAGCTAAATGTATCCATCTATGTTACCATGGAAGCCATTAATGGAAGCTAATATAATTAATGCAAGTATTTAAGCTAAAATAATATTAAGAAAATGCTAAAAGTGAGTGTGAGTTTGAGTGATTTCAACAACATGAGTTTTCTCTAAAAAAGATGGATCCATTTGTCTCCAAATAGTGACCTATTTATAGAAAATAAAATGAGAAATGAATGGCTAATATCAAAGAGGTTAATCAACGGTCAAGGATGGAAGAAGGTGGAGGAATGGATCATGGATTCTCATCAACGGATGAGAATCAATGATGAGATTTACTCAAGGGTTCACCTTTGTCCAAACAAACACGCTTTCAACTTGCCCAAGAGGTCAAAAGTTAACTTGCACAGGAGGTCACTAGTTAACTTGCTGAAGAAGTCAAGTTTGTTAGAAAAGGAATACTATCCTTTTTCAAATGAGTGAGGAGAAAGAATATTCTTTGGAATATTCTCATGGGTGAGGGAAAATAGCCATTTAGAAAATTAAAACAAAGTTTAATTGTGCAAAAAGGGATTTTGGGGGAATGTGCAAAGGAGGAATATTCCCTGACAAGTGGGGGGAATTAGATTTATTAGTAATTGATAATTAAACAAATGTTTAATTATACAATCAGGGGAATTATATGATTTTCATTAAATAAAGTGATTTAATTAAAAGGGGAGAAGGTGCAATGATATTTAATTAAATAAATTAGGGTTATTTAATTAAATAAGAGGACTTTAGGGATTTAAATTAAATAACTTGATGTATTTAATTTAATTAGATGAAATGTTAGCATGAAAAGGGATTAATTAACCTGATTAAATTAATTAGGTTAATAGTTGAAAATGATACAATTAATTAAATAGCTAGGAAAATTTAATTAATTGAGCGAAAATAAGATGGGTTTTAGGAGGAAATGATGTTAGTATACCTGATTCAAGTGCATTATATAATTCAAGACATTTTTTAGTGTCTACATTTTCCCCCTCTTTGTAGCGAGCTACTTGCTATGTTGGTTCAAAGATTGACGCCCTTCGGATAAAAAGTTGCTGTTTAAATCATTTTTTTTTCTAATTTTTGGATACCCCATTGCTGCCCCAATAGAAGGAATAAGCTAGTTCCTTGCTCACTTGAGAAATTAGGAAATTTTTTTGAAGTTTGGATTGATTTCTTGACAAAGGCTAAATGTTGCCTTAGGTGTCTGAAAAGGCTCCAAGATGCAAAAAACACACCAAAAACACAAAAACAATGCAAAATAAGCTTTAGATTGTCAAGATTGGTGAGAATGGTGAAAAAACCTAGCTTCATGGTTAAATTAGGGCAAAAAACCCTAATTTGCAAGTATAAATAGGTAAGGAAGGGTCACTTTCAATTCATTTGTGCATTAAGACCTTAGAGATTTCTTGAATTTTGTGATTTGACCTTTTCACGAAATGGCACAATGGGTGCTCCAATGACACATTTTCGATCAGGTTTGTGAGTACCAAAGGTCACTTTTAGGTGCATTTATTCCACATTGAAATTTGAACTTTGGTGGCATCGCTATAGAGAGACACTATTTTTAGAATCAGTGATATTATTTTGATTTATAGTGACGCATATGTGATTAGGGACACAATTCACTATTTGAATTTAGGATTTCAAATTTCAAATCGAGACACATATGTAAATAGCGATGCACATTATGATTTAGATTTTAGGATTAGGGTTTTCCAAGCTCAAAAAGTTATGCATATGTATTTAGCGATGCATATTGTGATTTGAAATTTAAATGCTTCAAGCATCATTGTTTGGATTTTGAATTATAATGACGCTTTCATAAATAGTGACACTTTTGTCATTTTGGGGGATAAAAAATCCAAACTTACCCAATTTTTTATGAATTTTGATGTCGTGCACTACATGGGTGCAAGAGGTTATCCAACCTTTGATGTCCCACGAGCATCGACTGACTATTTTATCTACACTTGGTGATTTTTTTGAGTTGTGACAGGAGCACCTAAGAGAGATTGGTTTGTGGTACATTGCGTACATGATCGTCGTTTGGACATATTTGGTGATGATGACAATGTTATGTGAGCAATGGCAGAGTGAGATATTTTCATTCCACTTCCCACTGGTGAGGAGACAATGATGCTATAGGATGTATGACAGATTCTATGATTGCTGATACATAGTGAGCACATGATCTATGATACTGATGCCAACTATGATGATTGCCATGAGGTACTTGATGAGGAGTCCATTTTCCTGGTCAAATCCTAGATAGACCTTGAGATGTATAAAGGTCAGGTTCTGACCTTTAGATTGATTGTTGTGGTAGTGATTTTAGGTTTGGTTGCACCAAATCGATAGAGCAGGTGATTCAGTCTAGGATGGGGGCTGGCTTGGAATAGGATGCTCTTCTGGAGGACCTAGTATGCATGGGCCCAGTGATATTGACCTCTCTTTACCATGATATGCATGATTTCATTTATTGTGATGGGAGAGCGATCAATACAAGGGTTACCCTGCTTCATATTTGGGCATGGGAGAACATTGTTGTGCTTTTCCCTATTGTTCACATGGCTAATGTGGAGCCAAATGATCTAGTTGTCTAGAGATACAGGGGTGCCATCACATTGCAACACATAGGGCAGCTTGGTATTCCTTACTGGTTTCAAGTGATCAATGATATGATAATATTTAGATGGAGGTCATGGCTTCAGATGCCAAAATGGTATGAAAATGTGTAGTAGCTTTTCTTTGCTCAACAGACTTGATATATGTAGGGTCGATAGCACACAATTATCAAGAGGTACTTGCTTGATAGGGTTGCTAGACAATTTGGCAAGAGGCAGGACATTCCTGATGATGTATACACTGCTATTTTTTCTAGGTCAATGTAGGAGACATCATGGGGATAGATGATCCTTCCTCATGAGGTTGTCGAGGGCTTTTGATAGTTGGTTGCTAGGCCATGGGCCTATGATCAGGGACATGCAGATGCATAGACTACACCTGCTTATGATGCATGCTTCTTTTTATTTACAAATCTAGTAGGTATACCTCCATGAGAGAGGCTAAGAGGGGGGGTGTAGGTAGAGGTAGAGGACAACTAGATGATGATCATGGAAGAGGACAGGGCAGGGGTCTAGATGGTAGGGGCAGAGGATAGGATGGCCAGGATGGCCAAAATCATGATGGATAGGTCCTGAGGGCACCACCATTGCACTAACAACCTCCTCAACATCCATTGATACAACAACCCCTACAACAACCACTGTCAGGGCCATATCCTTGTGATGCACAAATATAATAGTTGTAGTAGTAGTTGTAGGTGGTGATGGGTGAGAGAGATTAGGTTCATCAGTAGACTTTGGTCATCACTACTGAGAGAGACTAGGCTAGGTAGCAGGTACAGGCACTAATAGCCAAGAGGGACCAGGAGCAATAGCTTAGATAGACTATTGAAATGTAGTTAGCACACTAGGTTGGGCGACACCAACAGTTAGAGTCCATGGCAACTACAACTTAGGGATAGATAGTTTCTACCTGATTGTATAGGGAGGCCATGACTGAGGCAACCTACTATTGTATGCATTACCACTAAGATGATACTGATGCGATTAGGCAACCAGATTACTCATAGAGGAGTGGGGTGCATCCTCAAGCCAAGGATTAGCCAAAGAGATAGCTTGGTGAGAGGAGCAACTGTCAGGACTGGCTTGCTTGTACATAATTTTTTTGATTATTGCCCGATTCTTTATACAAAGATACATTCATGTGATCCTTTTTGATAGCCTCATGGATATTGTAATTTTGATCAATATACATACACTGACTTAGATATTGTATTATGACAGTCACCATTTTTTGATATATATATGATATGGATTTGATATGATGTGATGTTTTCTTTTTATTTCATGCTTTATGGATGTATGGATGCATTTGATGTTGATGTGATGTGACATGCTTATATATTATGATCATGTATGGATGCAATGTAATGGATGGATGTGTTTGCTTTTATTCAATATGTGATATGTGATGATAATCTATGATGCAATGATATGAGATGTAATGATATGGAATTGATGAAATGTTATAATCCTTTTTAGTAAATTTTTATAATATTCCATGGGATGGATGATATGATATGCTTATGTGATGTGTATGCAAATGATATGGATGTATGGATGGATAATGCAGATGTTCATTCATATGATATGATAATGCGATGTATCTTCTTATGATATGATGCAATGCATGCTTATGACAGGTGTCCAATTATTTAAGATGCTTAAAATAAAAATGTATATTATTCTTCACAACTTAAATGATAATGATATTGTAGTGATATGGTGTTTTTGTATTATGATATGCTGTGATTATGCAGGATGTATGCATGCTGATGATTTTTGGATGTAGGATGGATGCTTTGATGATATTTTTGTTGTCTGTCATGATACCAAGTTAGTGCAGAGAGAAGATAGAAGAAATAAGATGATCGACCATTGATTTTAACGATTGATTCAAAAAATTCCAACACATCTATGATCCACTAAGACTTTATTAGAGATGGTGATGAGAAATGCATGATGATGATGATGATTTTCTCATATCTTGGGATTAGGATTTTTTGTCGTTCCTTATTTTTGATAGAAGACATATACATGATGCATCAAGGTATAGATAACCTGGATGGCGTTCTATCTAGTGTAATGGTTTTTGACTATGAAAATAGATAGGATAGTTCTTGTTCACATCTTGACATACAAAAACCTCATCGGAATATAGTTTAGTAGTTTAAAATATCTTGGAACAAAGCATACACAATAGTCAACAATCTACCCCAAATTACTTCCCTACACACAACAAAGCAAGTATGCACCAAGATTATTTTACAAGAATACCCACAAGCACAACAAATGAAATATAATAATCAATGCCCCATTCCTTTCTCTCTAAATCATTTTGATAGACATTATTGAGGGGTCCTCAGAATGGGTCATTGAGATAAATCATAAGAAAAGATCAAAGATGAACATTCAGTGTTATTTATATCTTGTGCTAGTTTAATATAGCTAAGGTGATTTCTGATACTAATGCCAATTGTAGGAAGGATTCATACTAGGACATGTTGATCATATGTTTTGATTTAGGATGCGGTTGTTTGATAAGCCATTGATACAAAATTCACTGACTTGTTTACCTATGACTTAGACTTTAGATTTTGACACTTAGGTTATCACTTTAAAACTTGTGATACTTGCTTTCTATTTGTTTTCCCAAAGGTTGAAGATGATGATTGATTTATTATGGGTGAAGGTTTATTGTGCGTGAAAGCAAAATGGGATGGATGGTTTTGAATTTTCTAGAATATTTCAAAATTTTTGGTATTTTGAAAATGTTTTGAGGTTGTTTTTGGTCCTTTTGAAAGTTTATGTGAATGTTTTGGTTTTTGATTATTGAGGTTATCTAGGGTTTTCTTTAATATATTTGATGTTGTTTAGGTCTTTTGAATGTTTTATATTGTTTTTAGATTTTTGATATTTGAATGTTTAAGGCTTTTTTGATATTTTGAATGTTTTAGGATTTTTGATATTTGAATATTTAAGGCTTTTTTGATATTTGAATGTTTAGGGATTTCTAATATTTTGAATGATTTGGGATTTTTGATATTTGAATGTTTAAATATTTTTGATATTTGAATGTTTAGGGATTTTCAATATTTGAATGTTTAGGGATTTTTGATATTTGAATGTTTAAGGCTTTTTCGATAGTTGAATGTTTAGGAATTTTCGATATTTGAATGTTTAGGGATTTTTGATATTTGAATGTTTAAGGATTTTTCGATATTTGAATGTTTAGGGATTTTCTAAGTTTCAACAAAGAACCTAACCTAAAAGATTTATCCTAGGGGCCTTAGGGGATGATCAAAGATGAGCCTTGCCTAGGTTATACATGCAGAGACCACGTAGTTCGACTGACTTGATTTATTTAAGATGAGATATTAATAGTTGATGGATTTCCAATTTATTATGATAGAATCCTAAAGGACTAAGCTAGGGTGTCTTGGGGGCACATCAATGATGGCCTTTCCTATGTTTAGGCTCAGAGACTTATAGTTTGACAAGGTACTATTTTTGAATTATTGATGTTTGACCTTTTTAGGGATTTTTGATGTTTTCTAGATGTTTTGGATTTTGAATTTATAGTTTTATGAATGTTTTTGGATTTTCCACTATACAAGATTTTTCAAATGTTTTTGGATTTTCTGATGAACGTTTTACAAATGTTTTTGATATTTTTGACAACCTTAAGATATACAAGAACCTGATCTGATTTATAATGAATTTCCCTCAGTGTGATATGATAGACTAACTTGATATAGGTAGGACAAATTGACCTTTGGAATATGCCAAGTAGTTCTAAGGGGATACGATACTTCACAACATCAAGATATGATATGGACATAGATGGGTGATGGAGGAAATAGGATGAATGATTCGATGTAATGGATGGAATGATAGGAGAAAGAGACCTTGTAGATGGAGGTACTTTATTTAATCAAGGCACCTATTTTCTAGGTTTTCACCAAGATTCTTGCCCAAAGTGCCACTGAAGTAGTTTTCACTAGAGGACAATTATTTTTCTTTAATTTTTTTAATCCTTTTTCTCATTTTTTTTGATTTTTAATCATTTTTTTAATTTTTTTGTATTTTCATATTTACACCCTTCAAGACTAGGCATAAAACTTTTTACGATGCAAGGTATTGGTTGGTTCCTGCAAGGGTTCACCTTCAAGTGCTGACAATTGATATGCTTGTGATCCATAACTTGTTGTGATGACAAAGGGACCCAACTAGTTAGGTTCAATCTTTCCTTTACTGCCCTAATCTAGGAATTTCTTTTGATTTTAATTTAGGACAAGATCGCATACATGGAAAGATCAAAACTTGATTTTCTTTTTATAGCTCCATTTCAGTCAATTTTGATATACTTGCAAGTTATTAAGGGTGTCAAGATGATGCTTATCCAAGAATTCTAGCTTGTTCAACTGAGATAATTTGTTTTTTTCATTAGTGATTAGGTTTTGGAGTGACACTCACAGTGATGGAAGCTCGACCTCAATAGGCAAGATGGATTTTGATCCGTAGACCAAGGAGAAAGGGGTTGCACCTGTAGGCATGCAGATATTGGTTCCATAGGCTGAAAGAGTAGGATTTTACTGCATATGCCAGTCATGGCCAGCTTCATTTACCATTTTCTTTAAAATATTTAGAATGGTATTATTTGTAGCCTCATCTTGATTGTTTCCTTGGGGGTAATACGAGGTAGAAAATCAGTGTTGGATGTTGAATCTTTGACATAGCTCTTTCACATCCTAGTTCCTAAAGGGTGTTCTGTTGTCTAAGATAAGGGTTTGTAGAACACCATAATGGCAGATAAGGTATTTTAGGATAAACTTAGCAATTTTCTTTCCTATCATGTAGGTCATAGGAATGGTTTCAACCCACTTGGTAAGGTACTTAGTGGCCATTATGATAAACTTGTGGCCATGAGATGAGGTTGGGGTGTTCTTTCTTATGAGGTCAAGCCCCCAATGTGAGAAAGGATAAGGTGTGACCATTGTTTGCAACTCTTGAGCCATAGCATGAATCAAATCTTCATGTTGTTGACACTAGACACACTTCTACACATATTGGTGGGCTTCTCTTTCCATGGTTGGCCAGTAGTACCCCATCCTCAATAGTTTCTTAGCTAAAGTCATACTGCTAGAATAGGAACCACATATGCCATTGTGTAATTTTGTTAAAGTGGTCAAGGCTTCCTCTTGGTTAATACATCCCAGTAATTTCCTCTCAATGCTTCAGTGGTATAAGTTATCACCTAGGATCACGAATCAAGATGCCTTTTTAACAAAGGTATTTTTAAGGTTCAAGGTGATATTGAGTGGGAGGGTTCCTCTACTTAGGTAGGTGAATATATCATGATACCATAGGGATCCAAGACCAACAATGACACACATGAATTCATATTTTAGGATTTCAAAAGTTGGTACCAAAATTTGTTCTACCCAGAATTCACATTGTAGGACGTTATTTGGTAATGTCTAATAGTGATCTGATTGTTGCCATAACATCTGCTACTCGGTTATTCATGCGAGGAATATACTCAGAAGTTGTATATAAAAAGGTCCTTGAGATTCTCTATCATATTCTTGTAAGGAGTAAGCTTATCATCCCTAGTTTGGTAGTTGTTATTGACTTGGTTGATAAGTAGCTGTGAGTCTCCATAGAATTTCATTTATTGTATTTTCCATTGAACCACTATCCTTAGACCTATGATTAGGGATTCATACTAAAAAATGTTGTTAGTACATGGAAATGATAGACTATATGACTTTGGGATGCAATCACCTTGAGGGGTGATGAAGAGAATACCCACTCCTAATCCATGTTGGGTAAATGATCAATCAAAGTACATCTTCCACTTATTTGCTACATTGACAAGGAATATCGATTCATCTAGGAATTCAAATATCAATGAATTCTCTACATAGATAGGTGCCTCTTCCACTTGGTCTGCGATCACTTGTCCTTTGATTTCTTTGTGTTCCATATACTCTATGTCAAATTCAGTCAATATCATTACCCATTTGGCCATTCACCCAATGAAAGTTGCTTTGGATAATAGGTATTTCAATGGGTCGATCTTTGCAATAAGCTTAATTTGATGTGACAGCATGTAGTGTCTAAAATTTTGTGAAGAAAAAACCAATGCTAAGCATGCTTTCTCAATGGATGAATAGTTCATTTCATAGCCCACCAAGGTCCTGCTGATGTAGTAGATAACTCTTTATTTTCCGTTTTCATCATGTTGTGCTAGAAGATCACCGAGTCCTACTGATGTTGCTAAGATATATAGGATAAATGGTCCATTCGGTATTGGTGGCATGAGCACTGGGGGTGTCAATAGATACTCCTTGATCTATTGGAAGGATTTATCACATTTCTCATCCCATTTGTAATTTATTCCTTTATGGAGAAGATGTGAAAAAGGGTGGATTTTATCTGATAGTTACACTATGAACCTTCTAATGGATTGTAATATTCCTTGTAATCCTCTCATTTGCTTCAATGTTTGTAGTGGTTCCATGTTTAGGATGGATTTTACCTTTGGTAGATAAATTTATATCCCTCTTTGTGAGATAATATAGCCCCTTGATGTAACCCCGAAAGCACACTTTTTTAGGTTCATCCATACCTTATACTCTTCAAGCCTATCAAAGATGGGTCCTAAGACTTGTATGTGCTCACTCCTTTTCTTTGAATTTTCCAAAAATCATCTACATAATCTTCAACTTTTTTTTGGATCATGTCATAAAATATGAGGGTTATTTCTCTTTGATAGGTTGCTCCTACATTCTTTATCCCAAATGGATTCATGTTCTAGTAGTATGTCCCCCATGGACAAGTGAATGTAGTTTTGTGCTAAGCCTCCTTGGCGATCATGATTTGATTATAGCCTGAAAAACCATCCATAAGTGATAGGATTTCATGCCCAACTATTAAATCCACTATAATGTCAATTTTTGGAGGAGGGAAATCATCCTTCAGACATACCTTGTTTAAATATCTAAAATGAGTGCATATTTTGATGCCTCTAGTGAGTTTGGAGATTGGCACCAGGTTTGAAACCCACTCAAGATAATCTATCGGTCAGATGGATCCAATGCCAAGAAGCTTTTGTAACTCAAGTTTAACCAAGAGTGCTATTTGAGGGTGCATCTTCCTTAACTTTTGCTTTACTGGTTTGTCTTTAGGATAAATTGCTAGATGATGCACTAACACTTCTAGATCAAGCCCTATCATATCTGTGTATGACCATGCAAAGTTAGCTCTTCCCTCTTTCAAGAATGCTACTAAATTCTTCTATTCTTCATTTAATAAGGATTCAACATAAAAGGTGTTATTGGGTGCTTCTTTTGTTCCTATGTTGACTGGAGTGGCCTTTTATGCTAAAACTATTAACTTTTATGGATGCATCACACTAAGGGGGAGATTGAATACCTCATCCTTTCGTACCTCAAAGAGGTTTTCACCCTCAGATATGTCCTTTCTGTTTACTATTTTAGGATTAAAGAGTTTCATATTGTGGTTTTTATTCAAATATCTACAAGTCAGTTGCATATCATCAATTTTGTGACTGAAGGACTCAATCATCTCCCCATAGTATGCCCTTGTGTTGAGCTCTATGTCAAAAAACTGCTTTGTGATCTACCCATGGTAAGTTGTCATGAAGTCCCAGGAATTCTGAGATTGCTTCATCATTTTCAAATAAATCTAGAATCAATGGTCCTTGTTGGTCCAAGTCAATGAGTTGTAGGTTTACCAGGCATATTTCATTTGGTTAGTTGTTTGGGGTAAAGGATGATGTAGATAGCATGAAGAGGGATTTATTCTCAAATAGGTCAACAACATTTAGGGGGAAGTCATCTAGGGTAGTATCAAACGATGTTGGTAACCAAAAAGAAGCCTCAACCTATTTAGCAAAAGTACCTTTGCCAATAAGAGTAACCTTGCTAGTAGTGCAACCTAGGCCAAGATTCTTTGGACGTTTCTCAAGAATGATAGGTTATAGCAAACCATTGTCATTTTGTCCCAATTTTTCATTTTTTGTATATCTAATTACCTTCATTAGATGCAAGCCTTTGTTTTCATCTTCCATGGGAAGAACTGGGATGGGTTGTTCATCTTGATAGAGCAGTTTAGAGACATCCTCCTCATTAACATCTTCTTTGTTTAGGTTCCCCCATTTAGTGAAGGTAGTAGCTACCATTTTGATAGTTTTAGGGATGTTGTTTCTAGGTGTGGGATTCCCATGAGATTTGGGAGAAAGAGGTAACTCTCCCAACAAAAAAGTATCCTTCATTAATTTTTAGTTTCCACAGCCATCATCCTGGATAACTGCTTTGATATCGGGTATGCTCTGCGCAATGGGTGTTTTCATTTCTGAGGTAGAAACAAGGGATGATGGGTCAACAAATGGGGTAGAAGGTGTAGGCCCTTCATCATTCTTTGGTATTTGGGGAATCTTATAGAACATGGCCTTAATATTCTTGCAATAATAAAAAGGCTCAAGATCTCCATGGATGGTAACTTCTCTACCCTCAAAAGGAAATTTTACACGCTAATGGTAGGTTGAAGCTACAAATTTTAGGGCATGGATCTAGGGTTGACCAAGTAGGATGTTGTAGGGAAGGTCAAGATCTAACACTTGGCATGTAGTTTCTACAATAAGGGGGGCCACTTGGATGGGTAGTGCGATGATTCCTTGTGATACCCATTCTTGGTTATCATATGCCCTGATGGTGGTGCTCTTTGTCTTCTTAATAGTATCCTCTGAATAACCTAGATTTTTTCTCAATTGAAGGGTGCAAATGTTTAGAATAACACCTCCATCTACTAAGACTCTTTTAACTTTATTCTTCTAAATGATAAAATCTAGGTGTAAAGCATGATTATGAGATGACTACGATGATAGGTCTTGTTTTGAGAAGGTGATGAGATGATTAGTGATATGCCCTACCATAGCCTAAAATTGTTTAATATCTATATCCTTGGGAGAAAATGACATAGAAAGAGCTTCCTATAATATTTCCTTATGCATAGGGGATAGCCTCAATAGTTCTAAGATAGAGAGCTATGTGGGGGTCCTTTTAAGTTGATCTAAGAGATTATACTTGCTATTTGTTATTGTTGGCTATGTAGGGTGTGCCCTAGATTGAGATGGGACTCCTTGGATAGTGACCTTACCATGTCATGTGGTGACTCCACATTCTACAATAGGCCCTTTGATGGTGACGATGGTGATGACACTATCACAAGAAGTGAATACATTGGAATAGGTATGCTACACATTTGTATAATCTTTTTCTTTCCCAGTGTTGTTTCTTTTGTTATGATTTGGCATAGGGGTCTTGTATATCTTAAGATCTTGATTACCAGCTAGTATTTCAACAGATATGGTGTTTCTCTCTATAAGATCTTGAATAATATTTTTGAGTCACATGCACTTTGCTGTCTTATGCCCTTTGATTTTTTGAAAGTCACAAAGATCATTTTTTGTTGTACCAAGGCTGTTTATCTTGCGGTTCTTGGTTTTTTTGAATTTTGGAAGCATTATTAGGCTTGAATCTACCAATTTCTTCATGATAGTCTCAACAGGTTTTGATAACTGTGTATATTTTTATTTTGGATAGTTGTTCTTGTTAGGTGTTCGTCTCTGTTGCATTTCAATTTTGTTAACCTGATTATTTTGTGGTAGCATTCTTTGTTGTACAGTTGGTTGAACTTTAGCTATTTTATTTTTGTTTGGCCTAGGAGCACTTTGGACCACCTTAGCATCGACTACACCATCAATTTTTACATTTTTATTCTTAGCCCAAACATGAGGCTTGTCATTTAAATTGGTTTATGGACAGTTGTCTTTATAGGATTGAGTATTTACTTGTGAGATTAGAGCTTTTTCGATGTCAAGGGATCTAGAGAAAATATCCTCATAAGATGTGATGCACTGCATTTTTAAGTGGAAGGATAGATCTGGTTCTAAATTTTCTATGACAATTCCCACTTTTTGTTCATTGGGAAGTGGCCACTTTCTTTTAATCGCTCTTTGTCTCCATCATTGCAAGAAATTGGAAAAGATTCTCCCTTGTTTTGTTTGAGAGTGTAAAAATCTTCTAAGCTCACATCCATGTCAATATTAAAGGATAAGTGATCTTTGAATTTGTTAATGATTTCTTGGAAAGTTTTGGTAGTTGGAGGCAATTGAGAAAACCAATCCATGGCAAGACTTGTTAAACTTTGTGGGAAGAGGCGCATTAAATAGGACTCATTATAGGCGACCTCCATACACATGACGTTAAACTCTTTGACATGGTCCACAAGACTTCCTCTACCTTTGTATTTGTCGAATTTGGGGATTACAAAATAGGGAGGGAATGGTACCATTGCGATGTTTCGATCAAATGGATATGGACATAAGTTCTATTTATGGGATTTATTCATTTTTCCCATCTATATATCTTGCATTTCTTGTGTTAACACCTTGAGTTGTGATGCCATATCATCTAGTGGACTTGGTGGAGGAACATATGTTGCATATTGTGTGATGGTGGATGAAGTGCACATGGTATTTTGATATGATGTTGTGTTGTTTGGTGTGTATGGTGGTGTAGGATAAGGTGATGATGGTGTGGGTGTATATGTTCCTAATATGGTTCAGGTTGATGTTTTTTTGAGGGTTATAGTATAAACCTTGTTGTTTTTGTTGTTGCATGAGCAATTGTTGTTGTTGGGAATATTGTTGAGCTTATTACTATTGTTGGGCTTGTTGCTATTGATAAGCTACTAGGGATGCTTGATGGCTACTAAGGCTTCTTGATGTTGTTTCTGTTGTGCGACTAAGGCTGCTTGCTGCTATTGCTACTATTGTTGGGCTACCAAGGCTGCTTGTTGTTGTTATGCTGCTAAGGATGCTTTTTGTTGTTGCTACTATTTTTTTTTGCTAAGGCTTTTTGTTGTGCTGCTAGGACTGCTTGTTGTACTTGCTATTGTTGTTGTGCTGCTAGGGCTACCTGTTGTTGTTATTATTATTGTTGGACTACTTGTTGCACTTGTAAATCTAGGGCTTGTGCTTGTAATGTAGGATCAACTAGTGGTTGGGACATCTGTGATGAATTTTGGGTGTTGATGTTCTATGTGAATTGTGCATTATTGATGAGAGGTTGGGGATTCCCTTTGTTTAACATTCCTTGTGAGATAGTGGACTGTGGTGGAGGAATGTAAGTTTGAGGTCCCACTTGATTCTACATGAATTGGGGTACAAACGGTAAAGATGAGGATGACACCATTAATTATTGCAATACTAAAGGCACATTAGGACCTTGGGTCCACTAATGGAAAGGATTCCCTTGACCGATGTTTTGGAGATTTCCTTGTGTTTGAGATGTGGTCAAGGTATTACCTTGGTTGATGGGGTTTGTGATCAAGGGATTGTTTTAATGTGTGTTGGTGATGGATGGGATAAATGTGTTTTGGATAACTGTTGTTTTTGATGTATCAACGAGAGGATTGGATGAAGAGGTCCCATGTGGTGTTAAAGGGTAATTTTGCATGAGAGTACTTTCTTTCCTTTTTGGGTTCAGTTGGTCCACACTAACTTGCGTGATGTTGGACACACTTGTGGTACTTGTAGGTATGGATGAAGAGGGGTGTCCTCGATATGTTGAAGTTGTTTTAGAGTAATGGAGCATTAGTGGTTTATATGGCTGTTGGGGATCCTTGTAAATGGGAGGAGTGCCAAATTTTTGTGTCCAAGTGATTGTTTGGGATGGATGGTTGGTATCAAGGGTGCCCACAAGTGCGTTTCTTTCAAATGGAAGAGTATGGCCAAATTCCTTAGCAAGACTAGCTGCAATACTAGGTGTTGATGTTTGATTTAGCTCTAGGGATGGAGTTGTTGGAACAATGGATGAATTCAAGCCCTATGTCAATGATTATGCAACAAAGGATGGGGAATTGGGAACTATGTTCACTAAGGCTTGATGCTCCATGATTTCTTCCCTAGGTAAGTCCAAATGGATTATTCGTGATGTCTTCTATCTCATATGGACCTGATGGTGATGAAGGTTGCTGTGATGGGGTGACATGACTTCTTGGATCAAATTCTAGAGGATTTTGATCACTTGAGGTAAATGTGAATTTGGTTTTTGTCCATGATTCTCTTGTGTTGTGATCTTGTTTTTACCATAAATTTTGGGTCACCTCTAGGAGAGTTTTGTTGAGTTTTGTAATGTTTGAACTCTCTAGTTGACTCAAATCTAGGTAAAAGGGATGCTCTAAGTATTTTTGGATCAATTATGGTAATGGGAGATGAAAAGGTGGGTGATGTGGGAAGTGATCTTTGCAAATGTTTTTGGAAAACACTTTTGACTTAAGTTTGATGTGTTGATGTTTGGATAAAGGATGTTAATGAGCTTGGAAATATTTAGGGTAGAATCATGATCTTCAAGATAAACTATTCAAGGATTTTAACTAACTTAACCAAATACATGGAAAAGGATTCATTTCACATAAAAATTAGCTAAGTTAGGGGTTGGTTTGATAGATGTTTTAAGTCAAAAGGTGCTGGTGTATTCATTTTTTTTGTAAAGTTTAGTGAAGTGAAGGATGAAATTTGATGAAGGGATGAATTGAATGTTTGACCCAATGTTGACCTAAAGTGAACCTTTTTTTGATAAGACAAAGATAGTGAGAATCATACTAGGCCTCTAAAGTTTTCAAATCCTAAAGACCCAATGAATCAAATAGGTTCAAGATCATGAAAAAGACCAGGGTTTTGACTGAAAAAGAATGTATACAAGTCTAGGTTGTTCCTTGAAGCACATTTGTAGAATTTGTATACCAACTTGGTTATGTTTTGATGTAGTGCTAAAAGGTGTTTTTTGAGAGCTTTTGGACTAAGATTCCTAGGTTTGAAATGAAGACCTATAAACCTTCTCTTGGAAATTCTGATTTTGCATGAGATCATTTAGAAAAGTTCAAGTTTATGGGATAAAAGAGGATATTTATTGCCACACAAGTGGTGGTAATATGGGCCTTATAACCACAATATATGCTTGTTCCTCTTCTTTTTCTAAGAGTGTTGCTACGTTTCTCCATTGAATGGGTGTTTCCTTTGTTTCAAAATTGAAGCTTCTCAAACTACTAATTATGTCAGTTTGTTCTCCTTAATTAGTTCAAACTTTGGTTGAATGATAGCACCTGTAAGGTTGGGTTGTTCAATTGGTGCAATTGGTCTCCAAATGGTCATATGGGGTTCAATTTTTTCATTTATCTTGCTTAAGTGAGTTTCTCTTACCACAAAAACTTGTCTTGATTAAGTTCAAACTAAATGTCTATGTTGAAAACATCATAAATTTCACAAGTTCCATTTTGTGAAAAGGATGAGGTTCAAACCATAGTTGCTTATATTAACTTTGGGAATTGTTGATTGAGATATAAGTCAACATATTTAGAAGTCTCTAAGGATAGAGATCCTTATGACAAGCATTAAAATTAAGGATTTTTTAAAGGTTATCCATACTTAGACCAAAAAGTTTGAAAACTTGAGGAAGATCGTGAATTTTTGTTTGTAATGTTTTGTTTTCAAGAAAAGTATTAAACTAACTCACAAGAATTCACAACCTTAGGTTCAAAAGATACTACTTGCTGAATCCCCACTTGAATTTCTCCAAACATTAAGATAGTGCAAATAGATAGAGATTTGGCGACACTAGCTCCCCTCCATGGAACACACTTCTTCAGACCACCAAATCTCAAATCCTGAAGATCCGAAGATCCTAAGGATTTTCTTGTTTTGACAATTGAATAGTAAAATGTGGAGTGAATTTGGAACAACTGTTCCTACACCAACAAACATAAATGTCTTTGGTTTCTAAACAATTGGTTCGTAATATGGGATTTCATACAAAGTGGTGATTCATGCAACAAGATTAGCTCAAGATTATTTCAATCAAGAGGCCTCCTAGTCTCTTCCTAAGAAGATATTTTAATGCATCACATGGATACTAAGTGTGACACTTGTTGGTATGACACATCTGCACTTGTTGTTTATGAATTTTTTCACAAACACATTTTTATATAGCACCTTGAAAGAGCTTGGATTTCTCTCTTTACCACTTGGGTAGTTCCCTCCTTTCGAAGCGGGGAGGCAGACCCTCTAAAGATAAACAAAAGAAAAGAAGTACATTTGTAGTGTGATCTCCCTGATCACATGAAGCAAGGAGAGAACACACACAACACCTTTTCCCTTCACTAGCATGGGGTTCATTTTAATCCAAATCAAAATATGTGGGTGATTTATAGAAAAATGTCAAGGAAATGGATTTGGTTCTCAAGATTACCGAGTGGCATGAGAGAAGTGCATGCACATTCAATGAAAAAAATCCAAATCACAAAACGTAGAAAATAATTGTTAATTTTAATCCTCAAAACAAAGGTGAGTTTATTTTAAGCACCAAACAAAGTGTTAAGTTGTATTGTTCAATTTTAAACCCAAAGTAAGATGAGACGAGGGTTCAATTTTAACTAATTTTGAGTGCTTATTTTAAAACCCAACTGAAAGCTAGTGTGGTCCTAAAACATAAAATGAAAAGCATGATGAATGGGTTATAATTGCCCCAAAAGTTTTGAAACAATTGTTACAATTATAAGACTTTAAATATAAGAAATCTTCTTCACTTCAAATTTTATTGTCCAACCTGCAAAACCGAGTTAGCCTAAAAACTAGAACAACATTAGAGGCATGTTAGTGATCTGATGAAGTAAAAAAATTAAAGTACATGCTAAAAATTGATCATTGTTTTTCTTAGTAGAGAAGGGCATTGTTGTTCATGATAGTGTCACTTTGGTGAATTGTAGCATTGCTCTGAAGAAATCTAGTGATGATGATAACATCACTATTTGGGAGTGTCGTTGTTTGCAAATCCTCGATACCTCTAAAAGTATTTAGTGTCACTGTTTATTTTAATAAACACTAGGGTATTAATTATGTGTCGCTATATCAGATGATGATAGCATCACTATATGGTGATGCTCAACAAAGGCATCACTAAAATTCCTTGGAGCATTGCTATATTTGCTATAGACTTCAAGAGGTAAATTCATTAAATGTGATCTTTTTCCCTCCTAGTGCCAAAATGATATTGATAGATTAGTATTGACCGAATATACTCGATCCATGAAGAATTGAAGCATATTCATGCCACTAACATAAATCCAATAGAGATTATTCAATTTAAACTAAAACTAAGCATTTATCAAAACCAACATGCTAAACTATACAAGCTTTTAAAATTCCTACTATAATCCATTAAAACTTATCCTATTGGGGGAGTGGTGTTGTGTTGATGTGACCCTTTTCCAATCTGATGGATAATAAGCTTGTTTCAATCAATTTTATTAAAGAAAAATGATGAAACCATTGTGAAATATGTGTTGAAACATGATTTAAAATTGAATGATCCCGATGCAAGATATATTAACATGATTTTATGATAATTTGATTGATACTTGTGAATGTAAAGCTAATCTAAATGGATTCTAAGCTAAAATATTAAAACTCTAATTAATAAACAAGATAAATGTATGCATCTATGTTACCATGGAAGCCATTAATGGAAGCTAAGCTAATTAATTCAAGTATTTAAGCTAAAATGATATTAAGAAAATGCTAAAAGTGAGTGTGAGTGTGATTAATTTAAACAACATGGTTTTGCTCTGAGAAAGATGGATCCATTTGTCTCCAAATAGTGACCTGTTTATAGGAAAGCAAATGAGAAATGAATGGTTGATATTAAAAAGGTTAATCAATGATCAAGGATGGAAGAAGTTGGAGGCATGAGTCATGGATTCTCATCAATGAATGAGAATAAATGATGATATTTAATCAAGGGTTGGGTATGTGCAAGATCATGATGGAAAAAATAGACCCTTAAGTGGCAAAAAATTCAAAAAAATCAGAGTTAGGCAAGTTGACATAAAAATTTGAATAAGTTATCTATATTATTTCAAAAATATGAAAGAATAGAATTTGTAGAAAATTTAATGTAGTTTCTAAACTACTAGGTTTATTTAAAATAAAAAAATATATATTTGGTGAAAATTTGAAATTTCAATGTAGTACTTAAATTTTAGGGAAAAAAATAAGAAGTAGGTGTCTGTCTGACCACCCTAACCACACAATAAAATGATAATATTTTTTAAAAGATTTTAGATATATAAGTAGAGACTCATGTCTCGATGTGATGCATTATTTTTGTAATTTTTTTCCAAGTAAATAATTAATTATGATTTTTATTACAACTTTTAAAAATATAAAATTGTGATGTCTCGACCATCTTAACTTGGTCAAAAATTTATGAAATTACTTTTTAATCCCATACTATGCTAAGCATAATGTGACACATGTTTTAGATTAAAAAATGTGATACCATTTGGAAAGATATAGATGTTTTTCAATCAACCTATCAATAAGGACTTTAGTCAGAATTCAAATAGAAAATGAATAATCATTAGTTATTAAATTCAAAGTAAAGCATAATTTATATTGGTGGAATGCTAAGAATATCCTTTAAAACCCTTTTCGTCTCATCAATTTTGGGTAAAAAAAAAGTTGTTAGCCACATACCCATCATATTGCCACTTCTTGGCCCATCATGATCTTGCACATACCGTTCACCTTTTTCCCTGTGATAGAGCCGGATAATCACACCTTTGTGTAAATTCCCTTTGCATACCTCTCACCTTTACAATCAAATACGTATGAAAATTTTCACATCACCCACTGGCTTCTACCCACTTGGCATTTGTCCTATGTGTTGGTGAGAGAATATTTGTCAGGGACACGAGCACGACATGAATGCGTCTACATGGCGCACTACCATCCCTGACAGATTCATGCATCTTAAGTTGGTAGAGGTATTACACTTCTCATTGGGGATGAATTATAACGTCCTTCTATTGACCAACCGACCCGAAAATGGCTTATTCCTTCTCAACCCACCCTCAAAAGCATTCACTTGACACATCATTTCACTTCTTTATATTCTCAAGAATTTTTTCACTTCATCCTCTCACAATTCCAACAATCTCTCCATTTTTCACAAGTCCATTTGAGCATTACAGTAGCTAGAAAATCCATCAACTTCATGTTTGAATGTGTTGCTCTACCACATAAGTTGCAATCTTGGAGTCTTACGAGACATCCCTTCATCACCATTGTGGCTATGGTGACTTTGCCAAGTTTGTTGCTTGCATTCTCCCTTCATTGGCCTTGAGAGCTTTTGGGTGGAGATGGTAACACTTCACTCTCCATTTTTTGATTTGATTGACTAGAATAGTATTGTTTTGTAGTGTTCAATAATCTCCCTTTCTTTCCTTTATCATAATTTTCTACTTCGTTGCTTTTTTGGCTATGCATGGAGGTGGAAACACCAAAGCACATGTTTGACTGAGGTAGGCCCCTATACAACCCCAAAAATTTTCACCTTCTTGCTTGTGTTTAGGTGAACATGTGCATGGAGCTAGCTGGCGAATTGGCACTTTTGTGAGATAATATTCATCACCCTAGCTTTTATCTACTTGCTTTATCCTCTCTACATTTACTTTTTGTACTTCATTATTCTATTTATTTCATTAAAACCAACTATCTAGGCTATCGGTAGGCTTCTTGTAGTTTTACCACTTTATTTCACATTTTTTGACCATACAAATGCTAGTGCGCTAAAGCGATGCCAGTGCTTGATGTTGTCATCCTAGACTTGCGTTGCCAGCCTTAGACATAGAGATATTTGAGGTACAGTTCAGACTCCAAAAATTAGTTTGTCTAGCCAAAAATAAAATTATAGGTCTGTAGAGTGGCATAAGTACTTCATAGTGCTCTTCATTCTCGATCCTCAACCCAAACATCCATTTAGAGTGTGGTAAGTTAGGGAAATCCTCCACTCTTAGCTCTTTGTGACCTAAAGCCTTGGTGTGGTTGGTCCCCCTCTCTTATATTTTTGGTGAACCCAACATGAACCATTTTGGTTATGTTTAGCAGTGCTGAAGGGTCCTTTCCTCATGTTCTAGGAGTGTTGTAGGTGCGAGTGTTGTGAGGCATTTCTCCTTACAGCCCAACCTGTGACCCCTAGTAGGCATAGTTGGAAGGTTGCGTAAGCATTGCAGAACGAAGCCTTAATTGGGTCACTGTCCAATTCAAACCTTTGGGGGGCTTTGTGAGACTATTATTTAGTGTATGTGATGGCTTCCTTCTTGCATCTACCTATCCCCTCTACACAACCTACGAATAGTGGTCTAGGTATAACCTTCACCTCACAAGACCTGTCAATGGGTTTTAATAGAGAACCATCTCCTCTTTACATCACTGTGCGAATCAACAAAAACACTGTAGCAGGTGTTCTTGTTGATCCAACGTGTTAGGTGAATATTATAATCAAGAAAATTATGTTATTTAACTTCTTGCATGAAGATGGGTATGATGCACCTATGAGCACCATCCGTA
>VDFB02270651.1:474541215-474677653 GCA_007258455.2 Sequoia sempervirens
GAACACATGCGAATAGAATATACACCAAATTCTTTTATCATAAAAAATTTGCATTTCAATGTCAATTAATGATGCAATTGATGAGAATGCAAAAAATGAGGAAAGTAATGAATAGGTTAGGCTTTTATGTTAAACCAAAAAGAAAAGATCAATCATTAAAACAAGCTATGTCTACTGTTGCTAGTGCCATTCAATTTATTGGGAAAAATAGTTGATCTAAAGATAAAAATGCAGCAAGAAGAGCTATAACTACTGCTATAGTTAAAAAAGCAACTTTAAATAAAAGAATGGTAAACAATATTAGTGAAGTTTTAAAAATACATCCTAAAACATTACAAAGAGCGGCAAAAAGAAGAGAAAGTATAGAAAATGATCCTATCAATCAATGTTGGAGTTTTAGTGGATGACTACTGAGGTCTGATATAAAATTGAATGTTGAAATTAAATCTTTGATCGAAAAATATTGGCATGATAATACTAGGGTTTCATCTAATGCTAGAGATGTTTTAAAATTAAGGGTGGGGTCCAAAGTTGGCGATCCTCACCCAAAACACCTATTAGATACAACACAAATTGAATTTTATAGAAAATTTTGTAGCGATTCAGTGTTACCTGGTAATATTGAAATAAGTCAAAGGTCTTTTGAAAAATGTAAACCCTGGTATGTAAAAATTAATAAACAACGAATATCTTGTTGTTGTAAAATACATGTTCAATTTCGTTATTTTTATGATGTTTTTCGATATATACATTGTACCTTGCATACTAACATGATTAGATAGGATTGTGGTATTGATATGCCACCTGAAGCAATAAGAGAGTTTATTTCAGGTTTGTTTTGTAAAAAATCTAATGATAAATTATTTTATTTAAGTTCTTGTATTTCTGGACAATGCATTAACTGTGGAAATCTTTCACTTTTAAGAATTTGTTTGCATGAAAGTGTTGATCATGATTTTGGACAACAATTAGTAGATGTCAAAAGATTTAGGAATGTTCACTATTCTTTAAAAGATGGAAAAATAGGAAAGAGTTTTGATTTAGTTACAAAAAAATTTAGTGTGCATGCATTCATGAGTGAATTTAAGAATAAAATTGTACCAAAATATGTCATGCACTCTAAACATGCTCAATGGCTTGATGGTCAATTTCACACATGTAGAAACACATTTCCAATTAGTACTATACTTTTAGTGGTTGATTTTGCAGAGAATTATACTCTCACTCTGCAAGAGGAAATTCAATCTCAATATTATAATTCAGTGCAAGTAGCTATGTTTGTCCATATTGTTTATAGACATGCAGATGATAGCATTGAGGAATCAAGAAAAGTTTTGAGGGAGTATCATTTTTATTTGAGTGACAACTGGTTACACTCATAAGAGTTTGTTTAATATTGTTTTAGTATATTTTTATAAAAATTTAAGAGAAAGAGGAATCCATATGAAAGAACACCTCGCATATGGTCGGATAGTTAATACGAGGAAGCGGTTCAAAATGCTAGAAGTGTTTATTGGTTAAAAGTAGGGTTCACAAGGAACTTAATGTCCAACATATATGGAGTTTTGAAGCTTGGCATGGTAAAGAAAGAACATGATGGAGCTAGTCGCGTGTGTCAAAAGAATTCTTGCTAGAACAATTAAAATTTGAGGATTGATGGAAATTTAAAAATGCACATGAGATTGTGGATTGGTGTAATAGAAGATTATTTGCACCTGGTTCTAGTGATTACTCTACAGTTCACCAATTCTTTTAGTTGGTGGAAGAAGAGAACATTCTATCTAGAGTTGATTATGAGACAATTAGTGGATCTACTAAATGCAATTCATTTAAGTCGCGACGGCATAAGCACATGGACTATTTGGACAAAGGGCACATGTTTTTACTTGATTTGCATCTCAAGAGATTGGGAAGCTTGTGAAAATCACGAGAATGGGTTGAGAACGATGAGAGTAAAGATCGTTGAAGAGCACCTCACGAGGAAGCACATAATCAATATAGAAGAACTATTGAAGAAAATGATCAATTGTTTGCATCGGAAGATTATGACCATGTTTCAGACCTTGTACAAGAAGGTAATTTTAATTCAATTTATTTTATTTTATTTCACTTTATTAAGTTATTTTGTAATACTAAATTATTTATATGGATATGCACAAGTTATTAAATTGAATTTTGTTGGTAGGATATGTGTATGTTGTTATTGCACCTAAGGGGAATGAAGAGAAAACAGAATATTGGTTAGCTCGTTGTGTGGAAAGTAAACATAAGTTGATAACACCTCGAGAAGATGATGATGGCTTTCATTACATCAGCAGTCACGATGATCCTTAAGACACCTCCTTAGAAAATTTCAAATGATAAGTTTTAGATCCTTAAGCAATTTTTAGAAACTGAGTCTTTGATCCCATTAAGAAAATTTTGAGAACTTATTTGATGATGGTTTTAACATGTTTTCCCGATGGGATCCGGTGGTGGTTGTTGGCGCCCAGCTCACGAAAATGCGAAAGAAAGAATGGTCTACCTGCATTCGAAGACTATGAAACACATAAAAGATTATGCATTATTCACATCTGGTGGTGGCAAAAAATATAAAACAAGAGCGCTATCATGGAAGACCTTCAAAAAAATTACTATGGTCAATTTCTATGGAAGAGCATGAGGTAATCATAGATGCATTGCAAAAAAGAGAGGATGCAGATGGTACAATGGACTAAGTAAATACAGGTAAATATAGTTTTGGTTTTATTTTGTCCTTTTAAATACATTAAATACATGTTTCGACATTGGTCAAGTGTGTTATTAGTTGAAATTGATTTAAATTGTCCTTTTATACATCCTTAAGGCATAATTACAAAAGGATCTAGTCCATGCAGATTCAACCTAGACAACATGGAATACTTGGTAAAAACAGGTAATTATTAGTTAAATTATATTTAAATACATGTTTTGATTACATATTGATATTGCTTGGACATTAATAGTTAAAATTGATATATTGTCATTTTTTGTATCCTAGAGCCATCATTACATTCATCTCATACTTTGAAACAAAAATGAGAGGATGTCTGGATTCAACCTACAAACATGTGTGGAATACCTTTAAATGCAGGTACTTGAGTTCAGTACATATAGATAATTTTATATAAATTAAAAGATGTATGTTTTGATGATTTCATTGATATTGCTTATACCTTTTTTATATCAAGTGGTGTGAAGACCTACATTCTAGCCACGAGTTTGAGATGTTCTTGAGATGGCATATCCAAATTTTGTAAACATTGTTTTGAGATGACATATATGTACATACATACAAAATTAAACATACTCTATGTACTTCTATGTATCAAATCAATATTCTATATATTTTGTTTCTTAAATGTGCATGTTTTCCTAATTTGAAACTTTATGTTGATGTATATAATCACTAAATATCATGCATACATTATTGTCAAATCAATTATATCCTTAAGACGTATTATGACCCCTTAATACATCCCCTTAAGACACCCCCTTAAGACCTTAAGACACCCCCTTAGGACCCCTTAAGAAGTCCCATTTAGGCGTATTATGACCCCTTAAGACATCCCATTAAGATGTTCTATTATGACCCTTTTAGAAATCCCCTTAATTAACATGTTCTATTATGACCCCTTTAGACATCCCCTTAAGACCCCTTAAGACATCCCCTTAGTTAACACATTCTATTATGACCCCTTTAGACATCCCCTTAAGACATCCCCTTAAGACCCCTTAAGACATACCCTTAATTAACACGTTCTATTATGACCCCTTTAGACATCCCCTTAAGACCCCTTAAGACATCCCCTTAATTAACACGTTCTATTATGACCCCTATAGACATCCCCTTAAGACGTATTATAACCCCTTAAGACATCCCCTTAAGATGCTCTATTATGACTCCTTTAGACACCCCCTTAAGACATCATTATTTGTTTTGACAACTTATAAATTAGTGTTAGATGAACTATTATTTATAGTATTTATTAATGCTTTTATTCTCTAGTCTTCTATGGTATTGTTTATTTCTTAAAAATTTATCCTTTCTGGTATATAAATAGATTGCTTTTGTTTGTAAATTATGATTTATTGACTGATTATTAATTAACGTGAATTGAATAAGTTCATTGAGTAATTATCGCTATTTATTGAATGTACATATCATGTATATCATGTATGAAATCAAAAAAATCATCTACTTTTGGATTAGGAAAAACATTCACTACTAGATCGACATTCAACTCCACCTCTATATCCTTTAGAATTTTTTGCACTAAAAAATTGTATTACTTTGCACTTAATTGCATCAAAATTAAAATCCCAATAAATTAAGACATAACCTTGTTTCATCCATTATTTATACCAAATCAAGCCTTTTGATTTACCTAATTGATGCACTTTTAGCATCTTTGAGATTTTTATCATTAAAGGAATTTTAAGGAATTCACAAAGTTACATAATTCCTAATCATTTTTGCTTATCTGGCTCTAGAGTGAGATATTTTTTAGACATTTATTCCAAGATTATGACTTCTCTTTTTTGTGAGAAAATACTGTCACTACCTACTATCCACTACCTACTATCCATCTATACTTTTAAATCTGATTCAATACTACTTTTAATTCACAATTTTTGACATATATGGTTTAATATAAATTTTGGGTCCAAGCTTTGGTAATTCTTTTTTTTATCACCTACGGTAAATTAGGTCACATAAGAAATTCTTTGTCTAGCCTTATACTCGGCTACCTGACCTAACTTTACCAAATGTGGAATGTGCTAAGATAAAAGTCTCGATTTTGTAAGACTTAAAATTCTTAAAAACAAGTCTACTCTTGATTTAAATTGTTTTAAACACCTCCACAAGTGAATTTATCACAAAAATAGGTTCTTTAAACTTTTTTTATTCAATTAGGAAGCACACATTGTCATGCTAACCATGGCCCCCATGCCTTTCAAATGTAACATGCATGTTGTGAGACCACACAACACTATCCACCTAGGTACTAATCGTAAACACTAGCTCTTAGAAACCAACATCATATTCCTTGATGATGAATGTTATACAAAATGATGAATTAAAAGAAATGGATTATCTTATAATTGAAAGAAATTTTCCTACTTGAACCATAGCTATATAAGTTCATTGAGTAATTATCGCTATTTATTGAATGTACATATCATGTATATCATGTATGAAATCACTAAATTTACAAAGTATAAATATTAAAATTTCCTATATTAATCCATGTATGAGATCACTAAATTTCACATTAATGTCCTATATTAATGTCTTGACTATGAACATAAAATGCATAAATGTACATGTGTAAATTAAAAATTTCAAACAATAATAAAAGTCCATAATTTATGCTGTAACATATTAGGTGCATGAAACCAATATATTAGCGCATGAAATAAAGTCCAGCAATTACATGATAAACAAGAAATAGAGTCCATGAAATAAACAAATATAACACATAAAATCACATATTTCTAGGTCGTATGCTTGTCTCTATAATCAAGAGACCTCTTCACTACATGCGGACATGTGGTTGGTACAGGCATTCTATATAAGAGAAGAAAGATGAAATTAGATGTAAGACAATAAAAAATGATTTAATGACAATTTAATTTATAATCCATCATAAAATTAAATTACCATCATATCTGCGCCTGGATGCTCTGGTGCACCTGAAGCAACCTCTAAATTCTCTAAATCAATCTACATAAACAAGACAAAAAAAATTGAAATTAGATGTACAACTCTACAATTAAAATTTTTTTAATTCAATTTAATTTATAATTTATCATATTTTAATTATCTGCAGGTATTAGGGTTGTGCACTAGGCTCTTCTCGAGGGACCTATCATGCATGCTCAACTACAAGATGTGTCTCATGCTACAAAAGAAAAAGAATATGTAAAAATCTCATATTATGTATATATTCAATTTAAAATTTATAATTAACTTTAAATATATAAAAAAAAATTAAATTACCATTTGATTTGAAACTTGCTCTACATGTCCTCCTGGTGGTGTAACTATATGCAGGTGGTGAAGGTTGCTGTAACAAAGTCCTACAAGATCAAAATTAAGCATGTGCAATTAGATTAAGGTTAATATATATATATATATATATATATATATATATATATATATATATATATATTCAAGTTTGCACATTTGTGTAGAAAAGTTTTGTAAACAACCGGAAATCATTGGCCTCCTGCGAGTAATTGCAGCATCAAATGTTTTTCCCAATGCCCATTCTTATTGTGGTATCAACCTAGACATACATGTACATAGACATTTAACGCTTATGATATTTACAAGTGTGCATGCATGCATTTCATATATCTAGTGAATTCAAAACTCATAAAATTGTAACTATACTAATGTAAAATTTAAACAAATTTACAATATGAATGTACCTGCCCCTAATCTATGATGCTTGATAGTGGAGGGAGTGCTTGACAATCCCTCGGGAGGAATCGGCGATGGATCTTAGATCACTAAAATATCCATTTGGAGACAGATTTATAAATTCATCACACAAAATATCCATGGATTCACCCAATTTATAAATTCATAACTTCATTTAAGATCATTGTTTTAATTTGCATAAGCTATTATGGCTCTCATAGATCTTCATTTCTATGTGTTTTCCTTTTCAAAATCGGGAGTTCTCCTCTCCTCTAGCCATTGTCGATGCTCATCTACGATCCCATCCATAGCCCTAACAACATCAACAAGGGTTTGCATCCTAGATACAAACATCCTCACATGAGGTGCGACACATTCTTCATTTTGAATAATGTTGATTTGATCTTGGATAGTTCTAACATTGGAATTTATTTGTGCTTACAAATGATCATGTTCATTGATTTTAGGTGGTGGAAATTGGGGGATTCACGAGGAGGTGGAGTGGAGTGGAGATGGAGGTGAAGGTGTTGGAGATGGATGGCATGGAGGTGGATTTGCGAATGTGTATTGAATGGATCCATGTGATCTTTAAGATGATATGAGTGGAACTTGCATTAGATTTGTAATTTCAAGATGTAAAGATACATGTTTAGGAAATAACTTTAAACCATTCAATATAAATGGCCTTAAATAATTGGATACAAATGATGATAAATTATATGTAAGCCTCATTTTGTATGTCCTAAGGCACATGTTACTTGAATGAAAATACAATTAACTATTGATATTGTATAATCTTGCAGGATCTTATTATTGTAAAATTTGGACGAATTGGAGGCAACTTTGATCCGCAAATTTTAAGAACTAACACGATCCTTAAGAAATGTCATATTAGAGCCCTTAAGAAGAGTGAATTCTACGATTTAGAAATTTGGATGGCCAGGGGATCTATCTAGTGAGGTCCTAGGAAATGGCATGGCTCAAGTAGAATAAAATTTGGGTGAAGTTTCCCGAGGCAGCCAAATTTCATTAGAACCTTTAAAGAAAATGTTGGCTTTGGGGTTTAGGGTTTGAACTTTAGAGTTTAGGGTTTAGAGGTAATAGGATAGCTTAAAGGGGATCTACATGTAGTAAGATCCTAGGAAAAAATTACATGGCATAAAGATGAAATTTGGTGGAGATGCCTAAAGACAGCAAATTTCATTAAGAGCTAAGAAAAATGATGGCTTTTAGGGTTCTGTTGGTTTAGACTTTAGAGTTTAGGGTTTAGGGTAATAGGATAACTTAAGGGATACCGTGAAGAAGTAGATCCTAGGAAATTACATGGCATAAAGGCAATGGGGAGATTTGGTGGAATTTACCCTAAAAGGCAACCAAATTTCATTAAGAGCCTAAGAAAAAATGATGGCTTTAGGGTTTACAGTTTAGACTTTAGAGTTTAGGGTTTAGGGTAATGGGATAACTTAAGGGGATATATGTAGTAAGATCCTAGGAAAAAATTACATGGCATAAGGGAATGAAATTTGGTGGATTTTTCTAAGACAACCAAATTTCACTTTAATATCATAGGTAGGACAAAATGAATGGTTTAGTGTTTAGGGTTTAGGACCTTTAGAATTTGGAATATAATGAACTTGCAAGTTATTGAAGAACATTTTCTTGTGGAATAGTTGATTGAGATCTACTCTTGTTTCAATTGACCAACCTAGATCATGATGGCAACTTTGATCACCAAATTTTAAGAACTTCTTTGATCCCCTTAAGAAAATTGAATTACGATTTAGGGTGGCAGGATGGCTTAAGGGGATTTATGTCTAGTGAGGTCCTAGGAGAAAATGACATGGCTCAAGTGAATAAAATTTGGTGAAGTTTCCCAATGCAACCAAATTTCATTAAGAGCCTTTAAGGACAAAATGAATGGTTTAGTGTTTAGGGTTTAGATTTTAGAGTTTAGGGTTTAGGGTTTACAAAACTTAGGGTAAAGTTTTGGTGCCCCTTGGAATATTTAATGAGCTTGCAAGTTAGTGAAGAACATTTTCTTGTGGAATAGTTGATTGAGATCTACTCTTGTTTGAACTGACCAACCTAGATCATGAAATCTCATTCATATTATAATCTTGCACGATCTTATTATTGTTAAATTTGGTTGCTTGTAGGCAACTTCACCCAAATTTTAAGAACTTCTTTGATACCCTTAAGAAATGTCATATTGGGACCCCTTGAGAAATCGATTTATGATTTAGGGTGATAGGATGGCTTAAGGAGATCTAGATATCTAGTGAGGTCCAAATTTAGTCATACTGTGACCTCATTGGTTCCATCTAGCTCTAGGTCAAAAGTGTTTACCCCTCTAATAAAAAAAAGTATCATGTTAAAAATGAATCAATCTATACATATCACAAAAATAACAATAATCTTAAATGTAACCCATACTCTAACAATAATAGAATGCTAAATGATCCCACCCCTAACCATATCCTAATTGAATTGCAAACCTAATTGAAACTTAATTAAATTATAACCTTTACCTAATCTTAAATTTATTCCTATATTATATTATATTTAAATTAATTTATATTTGTATTATAATTATATTAATATTTATTATATATTCCTAATTGTAACCTAACTATTTACTACAAACCTAATTGAATCTTAAGCCTAATCCTCATTAAAACCCCAAGTAAGTTGTAACATTACCTATCCTTAATTGTAATCTTATATTATATTTTATGATATTAAATATTTATATTATTTAATATATTATATTAAATATAATATATTAAATAATATAAATATTTAATTATATTTCTTTTATATGAATCATCCTCCTATCTCTAAATTGTAATAATAGCATGTAGTTCCTCAGAGCTATCATCATGTACCTCCTCCCTTTCCCATGTAATAGGTGTACCTTGTAAGGTGTTAAATGGTTCCATCTTGGTCTCCTTATTGATGCATTTCTATCCTTCCACATAAATCTATATAGTATCAAAAGATAGGTAATTTTATGGCTATTGAATCTCTCTTAATTGCTAAAGAATCCATTATGATTGCGGATGGGTGGATTATTATCTAGGATCACATCTTAAAAATCCTATAGAGGTCATGTGGTATGTGTTTCTTAATACATATATTCCCATAAAAACCTCTTTCCATGTATTATCAACTCTCCTATATAATAGACACCTTACTAGATTTAAATTTCATATGATATATATGTACCCAAGTGTTTCCAATTGGAATTGCTATAATTATACTTTTATGGCATTCTAGATATTCAAGATAGTTTTCATAAATCTACCAAATAGATCCATTCTTTTCATTGAACCTACATAATTTTAGGTATGTCCAATGAAAGAAACTTTACCCATAACACTCTCACTCACGCTATCAGTTTTCTTCCAATGATTTAGAACCCTAATGATCATGTCTAATTGTCATAGAGAGTGATCATCCACTCTTCATAAACTTGTAGAAACCAAAAGGTTTTATATTATGTGTTCAAATAAGTGAAAACATTACAAAAATCTCTACTAAATGGTGACAATAGAGGGTTTTTTAAGGCAACCAAATTTCATTTTAAGGTCCCAAGACAAAATTCAAATGCTTTAGTGTTGAGGGTTTAGATTTTACAGTTTAGGGTCTAGGGTTTAGCAAACTTAGGGTGAATTTTGGGTGGCCCTTGGCATAATTTAGACTTGCAACTTAGTGCCAATTGGAATCGATTGTAATGTATGCTTTAGATTTTACGAATTTGCTAAATCTAAATTTGCAACAAACATCAAGATAAACTTTATGAATTTTAACTATTCTTGTGAATATATTGTTTCTAATCTAATTATAATTTAACATTGAAACTAAAGTTTAATATATATCATTTTTCCATATAAAGCAAATAAATAAAATTTAAAACATTTAAGAATGGCAAATGAATTTTTTGAGCTCAAAATTACTCTAGTTTTCAAAAAATCAAAATGATCTGGTTTTGATTTCAATTTAGGTTTTAATGTAATTTTTTGTTCCAATTCAATTTAGGGTTTTAAATTTCCTAAGCAATTGGGGTTTTGAATGCAATTTTTCGTTTAATTCAAACAGGTTTCAATTCAATTCTTTCATTTTGATTTGAATTGAGTTTCACTTGATTAGGGTTTATGAAATACAATTTTATTTCATTTCAATTTCTAGGGCTTTGAAATGCAATTTTTGTTTTGTTTCAATTAAAGGTTTTTCAAATTCAATTTTTTTGGTTTAATCGAACAATTTAGGTTTCAAAAGTTAAATTTTGTTTGTAAAACACAATTCAAGGTTCATTTTTTCATTTTTATTAAAAAACCTTTAGGTTTCATTGTATTTTTCGTCTATTTTTACAATTATTCACTTCTACTATAACAGTTAAAAAAATGCTCAAAACGTGAAATAAATTTAAAAAAACATGCTAAATTCACTTATTTTCTTCAAAATTTCAATTAAAAATAGAAAAATGCAAAAAAATGGGATGTAGGTGGGTACCTATAGCTGATTGTGGGGGTCGTTGTCGCCAGTACTTGGGGTCCCGTCCATTGTGCAGTGAACTCTATTTTTTTAAAAATAAATAGCAATATAAAACGGGATCCCGATTTCTACAAAACGGGATCCCGATTTCTACAAAACAGGATCCCGATTTCTACAAAACGGGATCCCGATTTCTACAAAATGGGATCTCGATTTGTAGAAATCGGGATCCCGTTTAGTAGTAATCGAGATCTCGTTTCATGGCAATCGGGATCCCGTGCCTTTTCCATTGGTTCGGGATCCTATGGGAAACGAGATCCCGATTTTCAAATAGCAGGATCCCATTCCGTGTCAAGCTCGGGATCCCATTTCCTCAAAGTCGATTTAAATTTTTTGGTTAAGGCAAAAACTTCCACATTTCGTGGACTCAACTTTGTGCACTTACCCCTACTGTAAACATAATATTAGCCTATTGATAATGGAGCCTAATTATCTTCTTGATTCAAAGGTTTTATTTCAATCGTCTTTGGATCCATATAAGTGGATGCATAGTTGATTTGAAGCTATCACTCCATTGAGATCTTTTTTGCACAAACAACATCATTTTCTAAATCACGTACCAATTGACCTCATGTACTACATAAATACATGCAAAAAATAGTCCAATTTTTTTCCTAATTGACCCTCCACACCTCTTTGACATACCCATTGCACAACAAAGTGAAATTGCTAGTTAGTATTTTACTTAAAGTCTTAATATTGTTTGAGAATATATTGAACACTTGACACATTATATTTCTACAATGCATATTAGTGATCAAGAATGCTTCTAGAATTATATAAAAAATTTCATATTAAATAAAAAAATTTAGATCACATTCCATAATCTATCATTAACATGAAGATAACAAACATTTAATAGATTATAAACATATAATTACTTACTAAATATAAGACCTCGTGACCTCTTTCCTGCAACAAGATGTTTTAGTCAATTGAGCTACCCTCCCCCCCCACCCCACAAAAAAAAGAAAAAGTATATTAGTATTAATAGAAAGGTTATACAAGTATTTATTACTAGAATATATAGTGGAACTATTAAAGAATAGTTAACTAAATAAGTTAGCCTGCTAATTAGCTATTAATATACAACATAAGATTTATAGTATATTAATATTTATAATATGTATTTTAGTATACATAAAACTATCTATAATAGTTACTACTTCTAATTAGTATATATATATATATATATATATATATATATATATATATATATATATATATATATATATATAATGTGATAATAATCATTTTAAATAATTTTATTTATTTTAAAGTTTTCTTATTTTTTTATTTTATCTTATCTATGTTGTTTATTAATCAAGAGGCATTCTACAATGATAATCATGTTGTGACTAATGCAAACAAAAATAAATAAATAAATATAATAGTTTTAAATTAATATTTATCATATTTTTAAGATAGATATATTTCAAATATTTGTACTAGTTTATTTTGATTTGAATAAATACTTTAAATTTGTATGTAACTTTTAAATTTACTTTTGGAAAAGTGATAATTTGTTATTTAGAAAAAAAATATAAAATAATTCTCAAATAAATTAAAAAAGATAAGCAATGTAAATAAAATAAAATAATTCTTAAGTACATAAAATAAAATTACTCTTAATTAAATTAAATAAATTAAGACATATCTTGATCTTTTTATATAGATGTATTTAAGATATTTATACTAGTGTATAGATTTATTTTTTATTGTGGACAAAGTAAAATAAAAAATTAATTTCTTTTTTTATATATAGTTTTTTTTTTTTAATATTTAAATATGATAATATAATTAGTATTTGATTACTAAACTCAATGAGTGAAGATATAAAAATAGTATTGTAAATATACATAATAGATATTTGAGAATCATCAATGGTTTTCAATAAACTTACAAATTAGTTATTAGTAAAAATAATAGAAATTAGTGTCCATAATAATATATTGATATTTATTAGTTTATTAATTACTAAATATTGTTTTATATTTAATAGTATTATGATGACATATTTTTTAATACATTAGGTAAGTTTGATTCTTCTCGTCATGGTGGTTCATCAAAATCTAGAGGTTGTCTTTAACATAGTTCCTATCTCTAACTAGTTTGGTGTTTTCTTGGGCCATCCTTGGCTCAATGCTATGCAAGTTTCTTCATATATTCTTCATTATTGTCTCAAGTTCATTCATAAAAACTAGATATTCATTGTTCCTCATTATGATTATTAACCTCTTTCTAAGAATGGTCACTTCTATATTAACTCCATTTCCAAATATAGGTCCTTTATACACTTGGAAAACTACTCTCTTAATATTTGTGTTACATTAACTATAAATCTCGTATTCATCCATTTTTATCCTTCTCTTGATATCTATCCCCTTAAGTATATTATCTTCCTCTTCATCCTAATTGTGGTTTTAACATATATTCCAATGAGCCCTATATTCCTAACCCTATTATGTCTCCTCCTTTCTATCATAGATCTAATAATCACCAAGTCTTATTCCTATAATCCAACATCTTCATATTGTATCTTTTCCAGTTAGAACCTACAAGCCTCAACCTCAACCTCATCCTCCTACACACCAATGCTAGCCCCAACCTAAGCCTAAAATCTAACCCCTTCTGCAACCTAACCTACAATCTCAACCCTTGCATGATCATTTTATCAAAATTCTTCTTCTACCCATGCCTAAACCTCAAACCCCACCCCAACCGACACCCCATATCTAGCCTCTAATTTAGCTAATTCCCCAACTTTAGCCTCTTTTTCAACCTCAACTCAACCCACCTAAAATAAATGCAAAGGAAAATTCAAATTAGTTCAAGTATTCTACATTCTTATACATTGTCACATTTTCTTCTTATATATTCCATTCCTCCTCTTATTGATCCTCCTATCTCTCCCATCATCACCCTATGCTACAATCCCCTACTACCATCTCTCCTATCCTAGACCTGCCTACCTCCTTTCCTAATATCTTGAACTCTCATGCCCTCTTTTTTTATACTTCTCCACCCAAACTTAAAAACATAGTATGTCTCTTGTTTCCTCTTTTAGTAAAAAATTCCAACCATTCTTACCCCCTAAAACCTCTTAGTTTATCCTACATCATTCCCTATTGCTCTTGATGAATTTTTGGACCTTATATAACATTCTATAAATCTTGTTAAGCCTACCATCTTTACCAATATTCTTAATGATTTTTCTCTACCTTACCTCATGTCATCATTTTTCCTTTGACACCTACTTCACTCCCTCATGCTTTTGACAATGTTGTTTTGTTTTGCTTCTAATATTCCTCCTCTCAAGTCTATCTTTATTCCTACAACTCTTTCTCCTACCTCTTCTAAGAGATTGTTTGGGTTTACTCAGGTACCAAGTGGGTTGATCATGATTCTCTCAATGATGAACCTCTTTTCATTTATTTTATGGATTGAATATTATGTTTTTCCTATTATAGATGACTCATGATACCCTTGTGTACATAAATATAGGAAGGACCATGTAGTGTCATTACTTCCTTTATATTCTTCTCACTTCCCTATGTTTTCCCACTCATTTTATTTAATATGTTGGTTGTGAAAGACCCAAAACATGCCTTGACACTCATTTGCTTACTATTTCACTTATTTAGTTGTGATATCTCTATCTTTCTACTCTTTTATATGTTACTACATATTTTATGGTTTCCTCTTCTCAGTTTTGTAAGGGCAATGCAAATTATTTTGGTATCTAATATTATTTTCATGTTGGCCAAACTAGCACCATGCCCTACCATCCTATTTGTTGTATCCAATTCTTATTTATCATTCTTCCTTTCTGACTTTTTGGTATGTAAGGGGTACAATGAAAATTCATACAACATTCTTTATATTTGTACTAATTATGTTGGCCCCATGAATACAAACCCCTTCATGCTTTAGATATAATTTTTATATGTTTATATCTTTATTGTATTCTACTCTACTATTGATTTTTATGTGTCATTCATTTATTTTCGTTCTCTTATACATCCATGACATTTCTCTTAGAATTTGATTTGGTGATATATATTATTATATAATTTCTTTTAGTAAAAAAAAATTCTAATATAATCTTTTATTCCTTCACTATGAGAGGAAAATGTTTTTTTATTCCTTTGGGGAAACCCTTATATCTTCTTGCTTCTTCCTTTCCTCATTTATTTATTTCATTTCTCCTCTTCATTTATACTCAAAATTTATTAATACAATTTCTACTAGACAATCATTTAAGGGGAGCATATAATCTACTCTTATTTTAATCATCCTTTCCCACTATCTAGATTTTGGTCCCTAAAATAATTTTTATTATGCCTATACCAATTATTTTACTATCCCTACATCCATTTTTTGTCCCTAAGACATATATACTATTTTTACACTTGGCTTGGCCTAGCCCCCTTATTTTCCTATCAATTTTTCCTATATATTCCTACTCTCTTTCTTTAATCTTGCACCAATTTTTTTCTCTATCTAGGTTCACTAAAATATAGACAATAGACAAAATACGTGTTATTTATTGAACTATTGACTAACATTTCTTAACAAACTTTGACTTTCTTCCTTGTATGTTTGTCTTACAAATAAGTAGCACGGATTGGTAATAGATCTAATACGAGGGAGAAGACCCTCACATTTACATATTATTTTTACAATATTGAAATACAAATTATTTAATATATGCAATTTAACTTTTTATATTTTAGTATATCTATATCATTTAATAAACTTTATCCCACTAAAATGGGTATATATTGTAGAGTTAAAATTGTCACATTAATAATTTATAAATCTATGTATTGGGATCATTTTATTGTCCATGTATGTAAAATGTTTACATATCATTTAGTTTATTTCTTTAGTATTTTTCCTAGTATTATAAATGCCAAGCAAACCTTAGTCTACTTTTAAGCAATTCTTATACTTTGACCTATCCTAAGGAGGATAGAATTGATGTGAAGATATTACAATATTTACAACAATGTCCATGATGATTACAACATTCAAACTATTAGAAAATCCTAATCCACTAATGTTTTTCTTTTTCTAAATGACTCCTTTATTTATTAATTTCTAAACTCATTAAATATTGCTTATATTAATCCTCCCCTTCTATCCATTGAAATGACTCTTAATTATTTTCATTATCTCTTGTAACTTCCTAACATTTTGCTGAATCGTCTATATTCACTACAACTTTACATGTCTTTGGATCCTTTCTCAAATCTTAAAAAAACGTATTATTTTCGTTTTTAAGTCTCATATCCAGCTTCTTTAATATATTTTGTAAGTTATTTCCTGTATAAATTCTTTCCTACAACTAAGGTGAAGCTATTTAATTTATAATCATCTTTATGTTCTTAGCCTCCTTATTTTGTATCAAAATTATATCTTCTCGCCCAAAATAAATCCGTAGCTTTAACATCTCTTTTTCTTCGTTATTTCAAAATAAATCCGTTAGGTAGTCATATTCAAATTTATACACATCAATCTGAAGCTTTCTTGATATTTCTTTTACCGCCATGTTTTTTCTTAGCTTTTTTTCCCTCATCAGATAGGCATCCAACTATTTATCCGTTGTGGGTTAAACCTATAAAATGAAGTCATCCGGTTCTGTCAATGCCAAAGAGATACCAGAATCATCGCTGCGGCATTGACATACCAGAATCATCGCTGCCATGGAAGTTCTGCAACTCAATTTGAGAGATCCTATCAGCATACTAGACCCTGCCATGGAAGTTCTGCAACTCAATTTGAGAGATCCTATCAGCATACTAGACCTTCTTCAGGAAAATTTACAGGTTCAGTTTTTTGAGCTACCAGAGGAGGTCAAGGATTCGGTGAGCTCTCTCTTCAAGTCCTGCAAAGCAGTGTGTCCCCATTGCAGTTTTAGAGAGGCAAGGTATCGGTACCTTAATAATAAAATGAAATGCAAGTTTATTCAGCCGAGGTTTCAATGTCCCAATTGTGAGCACTGCTTTACAGTGGGTGGAAGAAATCATTATTCAACACGGAAGAGGAAATTCAAAAGTGAGAACCAAATTCAATCCTCAGAAAAGAAGCCCAATACCCAGTTTAGGGAGGCTCCAGTAATTACAGATTGGGCATATGATTTTGATTATGGATATGAAGGTCCTTCAATACAAAAAGAAACAATTGGAGCAGCAGGAGAAGATCCAATCAATTATGAGGAGAAATATCAAGCTGCTGGGGAGGTTTTCAATGATATAAGGGATTACTTTGATGGTCCAGGTTCAGAACTAGCTCTGGACAATTCTGCCAAGACAGTAGATGAAGGAATGTCTAATTTCATCACCAAGCTTGTTGAAAAATACAATGAGAACATGAAGTCTGTTTGGGAATTTGAGCTCTGATTAATCTTTCCAGCTGCTTTGTACCATCAATCAAAAGGGAAAGAATTTTCATATGTAGAAAGAATTAGATATTTCTGTCTGTTGTCCATTTTGTATTGGATGAGTTGTGGACAATTTGGGTTTATAGATTTATGTAGGATTAGAATTTCTTTCCTTCTGATTTATGAAGAAAATTTGTATGCAGATAAATTCTTTATTTATCTATCAAAATGTATATTAAGATGATAAATTAATATTCATATTAATAGCAATAGATTTTGAAATATTTCTGGCTTTGGAGACAATCTTAATAACAATAAATCTTGAAATATTTTGAACTTCAAAATCTTGAGATAATTATTAGGTTTGAATTCATTTTAAATATAATTTCATTAAAGATCAAGCAAATGGGATGGGCAGGCATACAATGTTTCCCAGGATATGGTGAAAACTCAAGCGTAAGAAATGGGAAAACACAATATCTTTAGAAGATGATTTCAAGATTTCACCATCATATTTATACAGTTAAATAAAGATCTGGTGCCCTATTCAGTTCAGTCTTGGAACAATATGCTATATTCATTTAATACTGTCAAATTCACACAGAGCCCAAAATGGGCAATCAGCGTATCCTTAAGGAATACTTATCCTTGTTCATGGACTATGCCTTTCCCCATCTTAAAACCCTGTTAAAAACAAGTGCTCTGCGTGAGCTGGAGTCCCTGTCTTAAGCAGGTCTGTTTGTAGGGAAAACAGTATTATGAGTATTTTGGAGTTGGTCTTTGATGACTGCTTTTTGGTTTTTGCTATTGTCTTCATCATTCGTAGCATCTAGATCATGGACTGCAGGAATGAATTGAAGGGTTTATTTTCAAATAACTTGTCCCCACTCTGCTTAATCCTTCAGCCCCATAGACTTCCTGACACCCACTCTGCTTAATCCTTCAGCCCCATAGACTTCCTGACACAACCATTTCAAAAGAATACAAATAACTGTCTCTACAGATAAATTAGTCTTTAGTAGAGAATTTGTAGATGAGAAGAGAACCATTTCTTCTTGAATAGTTGTAAACCTATTGATGGTTTTGTATGGCTAATTGAAAGCATATACATGTTGTAGCAACTTGGAATCTGCTGATCAGATGCCTGGTATTGAATAGTTGGTAGATACTAGAGATACTTAATTCCTTACAAACTAGGAGAGCTCTGTCTCTGTTTTATCCAAACAAAAGCATTATGTAGAATTCTCATTCTATTGTATGCTTATGATCACATATATTGCATTAGGCAGTAGTACAAGTGTCATTTCATTTAGGCCTACAAATAAGCAGGTTGAATTTTCCATGATCAATAGTAGTTTTGCTTTGCAAAATGGAAATGGGGGACAAGGTAAGATTTAGATGCTTGATAGCGCATATAACAGCACATGATTGTCCCAGAATTGGTTTGTTTGTCCATAGTCTCGATCACTTGGAAGTTTGCCCCTTAACCCTGCAAAGAAGAGCAAGGGATCCATAAGAGATTCTATTTATGTCGTTGTGTGCTGAATGATCACGGTGTGTTGTATCTTATGACATGAATACCAAATCAACTATTTGCTAAAACAAGGGAGTTTTGGTTAATATATAATACATGAGATTACAGTGCATTTTCCTTCAATTATTTTGGATGTTGTGCACAAAATACTATACTTGTAAGCTATAACAGATCAAAATTTCCATACAACAATAATAGTTATTAACGTGGTTGTACCAAACCAATCCATACCCAACGATGGCATCCAAAAAACCCAGCCACCATCTAAACAAAATAGCTGTAATCAAGACGAAAACAGCTAAAAGTGTACCACAAAAATGCCAGCGGTAAACCTCAATCAAATCAAATTTAAAACATAATGAAGTATTTTTATTAAAACTAGACTAAAAACTAGAGTGCATAAAAAAAATTAAAAAATATAGAAAATAGCTAACTACAGAGACAAATTTATACATACTTAAAACCTGGAGATTGATGAAGTGATGGTTCAGAAGATTCCTTTTCTGCCACTGACACAGAATCCACAACCACCTCATTAGTATATACAATACATCCAATCACCATAACTGGAGCTCCCTCATCCTTAGATATTATAATAGCCAAAGTAATTGTACAAGAGGCATCATCCTCCCCAACTTGTTATGTGTAATGTTCAGCTGTAGCTTTGAAGATTCGTAGGGAGCTAATAATACTTGAATAGGGAATGCATTTATGCTAATTCTATAACATTACAACTTGGTCAGTACTGGTATAAGGAAACCCAAAGCATATACCTGTACATTCAACCAAATTGCAGTTTAAGGACACCTTTGAATATAATCTATATTAATTTTATCCCAACCAGCTTTAAGATCACTGTGCACACTAGCTTTTACTTCTTCACCAGATCTATTCAGTTGCTCCCTAGATCCTTTATTTTGAACAAAATTATATCTGCCTAACATATTCAAAAGTTAGGCAGATCATTTAAATGATTTTTTGATGCAAAAACTATATAGAAATAAGACAACTATGAGATCAAAGCCTTAAACCTCAAGTGCTTTTTTGTGTGCAGACTAGTGCATAGAAAAGTTATTTTCTTCTTGTTTTGTGGCCTTCTAATGCGTTTGCTACATTGTCAGTGGATGCGTGGTAAACAATTTGTTAGAAAGAGACCAAACTTCAAGCAAAATGAATGATATCATTCAAATGTGAAGATAATTTACAAATCGCACAATTTGTTAGTCTACACATCTCTAAAACCAAATCTATAAAATTAGTTGTACATGAAAAGAATATTGCATTATGAACTGTAAATTAAAATATGGAAAGTTCAATGCTAAGCACAAAATGATTCAGAGAGAGACAGAACTGAAAAATTAAAATCCCCTCTTACAATAAACCTATATAATGTAGCTTGGATAGTAAAGCATACAAATGTAGAAATTGGAGAAAATGAAACTAGTGTGGAGCTGCCAATCAAGTGATAAACCCAATTTCTTCACTACAAGCTAAAGCATAACTTTAAATAAAAAGCTAAATAAAAATATAGAATTACCACTGGGCTCTACTTTTCTGGTTCGTCAATAGCATGGGATTATGCATGTTGAAAATATTTTTTGCTCACACTACCATAAAGTAGCCTGAAATTAAAAGATTCAAAGTATTAGCCAAATTATACGAAACTTTATGAAATTTAAATTTAGTAGAGACTGGATGGAAAATTAACATAACAAATGACAACCAACTTGTAGAATGAACAACAAATGTAAAAATTGTTGTGCAACAATACCTCATGTCCAAAACTTCCCCACACCAATACATCAATGTCGTATTCCTTGGAGAACCCTGGCATCTCCAACTACATCCTTTGTTTCTAGAACCACCTGCAATGGCAACAAAAATGCTTCAACCATACACCAAGCAGTTGAAGAACATGCCAAACCACGAACATTTATATCATCCAACATGCACCCTGCAATTGAAGCGAAAATCAGAGGATGAAAAATATTGTCCTCAGGAACACAAAAAGCTTAGTAATATTTTGCACAATGCCCCTACAGACATCCACTGCACTCATTATTTCAATGATCTTTACTTTTTGGTTTTCAGGGACTGGTTAATATAGATTAGCATTATATGATAGCCTCAAAGAACTGCTATTCTGGAAGTTCTATACCTGTAAAATATTTAGGCACTTTTAGTACAATTGCAAAAAAAAAAATTTATATGTGCAGGCTTCAGCAAATTCTTTAGTAGTGCCAGTTAACTCTTTGATTTGTTGAAAATTTGTTGCCAGTTGGTGATGTTCATATTGATGTTGGTGCCTAAAATTTTATTGACATTTTTCCACAGTAAAAAATATTTTCACCTCTAGCATTCAAAATATTTCTTTTTTGGCAATATAAATTTTACAAAGTTCATGAATGTTGCAGCAACTGTGGATGTTTTAGCAGCTTAACTGCAAAAAGTAAGCATGGCCAAAAAACCTGTACCGCTGAAAAAATTGCTTCATAAGTGGTGGTTATCAGAAAATAAAATAGTCAACGGAAATGGTTAGCCATTTTATACATGTCAATGGCAGTAGTTATAGGACTTCCCAGAATTTGACAGTTGTGGTTTCAACTTTACTTTTGAACAGAAAAAAGCTTATTGGTAGGTTCTATGTTCGATTCTTAGCTGACCTGGTCCATAGAAAATTGAGCAGTCAAGTGCAAAGAAGCTTAGTGGAAGGTGTTTAAGTTTGATTCCTAGCAAGTCTAAAACCATTTAGTCATTGCTAGAGGTGTTATGTTCGATTCTGAGCTGACTTGGTTCATGGAAAATGAGCAGTCAAGTGAAAAGAAGTTTGATGGAAGGTGCCAAGTTTGAATTCTAGCAAGTCTAAAATCATTTCCTCATTGCTACAAGGAAAAATCTACACTTTGAACGACAAGAAGCTTAGTGGTAGGTATTATGTTCAATTCCTAGCTAACCTAGTTCATGGAAAATTTACTGAAGCAGAATGCCATAATCTTGTATTCCACAATATTTACAGAGTAAATCTGAATTAGTTTGCAATCGAAGTTGTAGATCTGATGACAGAAATGCATGATACAGATTCATTTCTGAATGCTTGTAACAAATTTGCAGCTTCACAGAAATATACATCTCAATAAGTGATGTCATAAACTATTAATCTGGGATTGTTCCTAATGCTAAGCAACGCTTCACTTCTCTATCCTGCTTTATTAGTTTTCTGCATTGTTAATACATAAGAAAAGATGCTACATATAAGTATAGTATATCAGTATCTTCTATATTGTTGTACATACACTTAAAGTGCATAAAACAAAAAGTTAAATAAACCTACATTCATGCATGCTATCCTCTGTTCTGCACTTGGTGCTTTCATAACCCAAGTGAGGAGAAGAAACTGAAAACAAGCAATGTTTACACACACTTGCAATTTCCTTTGAACTAAACTATTATGTATTTTAACAGAACTATCAAGCAGAAGAACAGAGCATCACCAAGATAAGTAAAAATTTGACAGAAATATCCCCAACTCAAAGAACAAAAGGAGAAATATGAAAAAAATGAGGTAACACGGAATAAATTACATAGAATGCAGTGTTAACTCCTGCAGTGTAGCCAGCCTGCAGTTTCATGGCTACACTAAAGTAGCCTGACTTGTATGCCTTTAAATACTTGAACCCGATTCCTGCATTCATTCATGGATTAAACTTTTTAGCAATATCAATCAACTGTTGCAAAATGTGAAAGGGTTGAAGACAAGCATAAGGATCTTAAAACAATCAAATGATTACCTGAGTGCCTGTCAAGCCAGATTGTTATCTGAGATGGGTCCTGTGACACTGTTTCATGCTCAGGACCCCAAAGATTGTTGAATCCCTCGTTGAATTTCAGAGTATTGTATCTTGCTGCTAATACCTCCTTGCATATTATAGGAAAAACAAATAGAAATGCTACTGCAAACATAACCCTACTGATGAGCATCACGATGCAATGGAATAGATTATATGCCCAACAAATAGCAAAGGCTCACAGAGACTTGAATGCAGAGATTGCTGCCTTGTAGAGATGAAGGATATAGCATGCAATAAATAGATAATCGAAACAGGAACTGTATTCAACAAGATGATAAAAATTGAGTCAATTGGACTTGTTTCCAATTTACACGCAACCCATTAGTCCTCTACAATCCAGGGTAGATTTAATAAGCATGGCCTTAAAGTCAAGACTATAATAATGGGAGTATCATAATTTACGGAGAACCATACATTTTCTCAAACTACTTATTTGAGGAAAATAAAGTACACCCTGCATTTGTTTAAGTGTAATAAACTAATCAGCACTGTTAAAACTGTTGCAAAATGGTTCAGAATGTCTGCTTTGTTCTTAGAAAGGTTGTGCTCTTCGTCTGGAACTCTTAATGCAGTTATATCTAAAACTTTAAAATGGAAAATTCAATATCTGATTATACAAGGAGGTGATGCAAGCTCTAGTGCAAAGGAAAGCTAACGATTTGGTATTTAATTTGAAGAGTTGGACTTTTTTGTTTGATTCTCCTCTTTTCATACCTGCAAAACAAGCATTGTAACTTAAAATTTATTGTAAACTAATTTTGATTTTAATATTTGTTTTGAATTCTTCTTGATCAGGTTATGTCTCTCCTGTTATATATTTATTTTATTTTCTGAAGTATTTGTGTCAGTACATTTAGCAATTCCCAGCTCCATTATCTAGGGTAAATTCTGAATGTTTATGGTATTTTATTTGTTTTCCCTAGATTTATGTAAATGGGATTTGATACCCCTCTAATTTAGAATAAGGTTATATATTTTCCTTTTCAATGTCAAAAGTTCATCAATTCTTAGTCATGGACTATGTAAATATAACTGAAATTTATGGCCCAAGACTAGAGTGGCTTGCCTGTTGCCATGCTGCGATTGATTGGGCCGGTTCATCGGCTTCATAATGTCGCAAGAACCACCGACTTATGGGATGCTCCTTTGTATCCGCTATTTTCTTCTAACTAAAATTATCATTCGCAATCCCTGAAACAAAAAGCATCTCTTACTTTTTCAATAGAAATAACAAATGCTAAAACTCATAGCAGGCAATAATGGCTGGGCCCTCTTAATCCGTCCCGTTTCTGCTCACTATTTCCGTTTGCCGTTATCGTTCAAAATTTTAGCGCGCAGTTTTAAACTGTTTCTCCCGCCCACCTGCGCATAGCTCAAAATCATTGTCAACTATTTATTTTAACTGTGCAGCTCATAACTTTTGTAGAAAACACAGCAATCAGAACTGGCAGATGGTCTGTCGTGGACATTTTATAACAAGAGTTGTTCCAATGTGGAGGCCATAGTTGAAGCAACTTCTGGGTCTGTGCTGGATTAAGATATCACTCAAGCATTCACTTCTTATCTTAATAAAAATAATAATATATATACCTTGAGCTTTTATCATTTTCGCTGGATTGTTGTCGATTGCCTTCCCTTACTTTGATTCCTTTCGATGAATACTATGAAAACTGAAATTTCGTTTTAATATATATCATAAAACAGTTCACAGATTCGAGGCTTTTGTTGCTCAAATATGTTCTTATTATTCCCCATTTTGGATTTATCCTAATGAAGATTTAGATTTAGCTAGCAAACTTAATCTCTTCATTGCATCCTAATCCAGTGAAGCCAGTAATAATAAAAATAGAAATAAATAGAAATAGAAATATAAATAGATTTAGATTTAGCTAGTAATAATAAAAATAGAAATAGAAATAGCAAGAGGGCTGATAAAAGGAGACAGGATCCCAGTCGCATGTTTGGAGCTTAGAATGAATATAATTATATTAATAATCTCATTGTATTTATTTATTTATTCTAACGAAGAAAAATGTTATTTATTATGATTTATTTATAAGAAAATAATTATACAAGTTTAAGATTTATGAGAGGATTATATTAAAACGAAATATAAAATCAAGTATGATGTTTGGCTTAAAATTGAATGATACAAATATGTTATGGGAGATGCATATTTTAGTATATAAAGTGAGTTTTAGGGCTTGATTTTATAAATATCTTAAAATATGCAAACTAAATATGCCTTACTTTGGTTCAAATATCTATCCACAATACATAACTAGTTTACAAATCTAAACCTATACATGCAATGATGAACCAGCAAAAAAATAATTCTTGGGATTCACTCATTTTGATCTTCTAACATTTACACCTCAATATGGATTGATATTGTTTAGAAACACCATTAGGAAATCTATTGAATTGTGAGGCTTCTATTATCCTCATTCAGACCCCTAGATGATGAGTAAATATCTCAAAACTTTTCTTTAGTTCATATCCATGTCTAAGAAAATGAATTAGTGTGCAAATATGAACCTATACCTGCAAGAATCAACTAGCAAAACATTGATGATTGGAATTTAGTTGCCTTGATCTTCTAACATCTAAACCTTGATATAGATTCATAGTGTTTGGTAACATTTGAGGAAATGGGCTAAATTGTAAGGGTTGTGTTCTCCTCGATTAGACCACTAAGAAAACCAATTCCATGACTTAGGAACAATGAGTAAATACCTATGATGATATATTCTATTATAAAATGCTATTACATTCCTCTAAATGTAAATACTCTTTTGATAAATCTTAATTGTCTTAATAATCTTTGATAATTTTAAATGGTTGAGTGAATATCTATAAATACAATATATCATGTAAATCAACACAATCATGCACTAAGTCAGCTCACAATGACTAGTGAGAGGGTGTTATCAAGATTTAAATTGAATTTAAATTTTAAAGTGTAGGGTTTAAATTTACAATTATGAAGATGATCTAGGTTGAAAGCATGCACTAGTAGGTATGTCTAAGATAGGGTAATGTCTTGAGATGAATTTACAAAAGAATATGTCACTTGTAGACTTGTTATTACACAAAGGACAATCTAGTCAAAGTGTTCCAAAAAAATAAAGGAGAAGGGCATGGATATATCATTAATTTTTTCTTCAACTTTGATGTGTGTGTCAACTACTATGAGGGTGCATGACAAATTAAAACAAGATATCAACAAGGAAACTATTTAAATATTTTTAAACACTAAAATCATATAGATTTACTTAAAATATATTGATCCTTCATATATTCTCCTTCAAATAGGAACTCCACCAAAAAAAGAAAATTTGAAAAATCACGTAATGTATAACATCTACCAAACATTTGAGATAAGTATTAACTACAATTTACTAGAAGTGAACTCTATTTTATTAGTATTGTATAATAAATACATAGGTCTATGTGATGATAACAAAAGTATAAAGTAATTTGATAATGAATATGAGAAAATAGAAAATAATTTTTCAAAACCAACTATGAGGGAAAGATCCTATGTGAAAAAATTATCCCAATGCCTTTTCCCGTTTAGTTTTGTCAAATTTTGGGGCGATATATTTATACATGTACATGATGGAAAATGTCATAGTCTAGTGCAAAGTCAAGCCCATTAACCTATCTTGTATCTCAATATTATCCACACATGATCTTACATTTATCGTCACACCTTACTTCTATGTGCATATGTTCTCATACACTTGATCTATCTATTTCATTATCAATATGAATCCATACATTTGTCCCTACATTGGGTCTATATATCATTATCTGTTTTGTTTGTCTAATCCCAAGTCAAGTTTCTAATTTTAAAGTCATCCTCATGATTGTGATCTTAACCCACCTAAAATAAAATTTAATTCATTTTATTAACCCCTTTGTCTCTCCCACATAAAATCAACTATGGAGATGTTTGCATAATTTATTTTCATGTGCTAGATAAAGACATTCATTTTCAATACACACACATTTAAATATAGCATTTGATGAGCATTTACAAGGGTAATGAATAGTGACATATTTGGATTTAGTGCTAAAATATAAGTAGCAAACGTGATTTTTAGGTGAATCATTTGTTGTCTTCAATCATTTGAAAAAGTTGTTAAATTTTCATCCTCACCTAGCCTAACATGATACAAAAGTTGCATTCCATCAATTACAAGCCAAAAACTACACTAAACCCTCTTTCATGTCTAAGATTCAACAATTCATCTTCAAAAATATACATAAAAGAAATAAGTTATAGTTGTAGAAATGATCAAGTGTTAGGTCTTTCACATATCAACATTTTCATACTTTGAGCATTGCAATAGTAAATAATATAGATAGTAGATAATATTTATATTATGTTGATTTATCTAATATTGGTAGCTATGTATTGTTATAATGAGAAGACAAATACCAAACCTACCTTTTTCATAGGAATATACCATGTTTTGTAATTAATTAAATTATGAATAATGTAGTAGACCACAAGATCTTTATTGTTTTCATCTTTTTACACTAACAATAATCTAATAGTGGATTTCGTGGCCAAGATATATTATGTAAAGTATTCCCATGGATAATTAACATGAGGACAAGGGGAATTAGCAAGTATTATTTCATATCAAAAACACCTTTGGACAATCTTATTTTCATTCAAATTTAAAATATTTTTAAAATTTGAATGAAAGGTAATGTCTTCTACTAATTGGGAAATAAACCATCTACTATCATACTTTTCCTTGAATATTAAACCAAGTTGAAAAATATTTGTAGGAGAAGGTTTCTTAACAATGGCATTATTTTTTTACAATTAACCTAAATTCTTCTCTTAAATATAATGAAACCCAACAAACAACCACTATTGACACAAAAAATCATTTACTAAGATTTGATATTACTTTTTATTGGTGCAAAAAATCAAGAATGGATGTGATATTATCCAACATAGGTGGTGGGGTGGGCTAGTAAAGTTTGTCATTTTCAATTTATCGAATCTCACTATTTTTTTTATCATGTTACACCATTAAGGATGTTTATGTATCAACTTTCATAAATGATCAAATACTTGATTTTTTTTCCAAAAAATATATTTTCTCTTGTTTAAGACCCAAATACAAATGTGTGGCTATTCACCATCCTTCTATGTTATCTTAGAATTACATATTTCTAAATGTGTACACATTATCTAAAATTAAATTAAATAAATAAATATTTCCACCTACACATGATAAATTACCTAAAAATATGGATACTTGGCTATAGGTGGGAAAAAAGCATGGGTGTAAAATTATTTTACAGATTGATATAGATAATCAAATGGATAAATTAAGCATATGAAGACATGCATACATAAAAGTGAAGGTGTGTCAATAAGAATAAGGTTAGGTGAGGTACAAGATTTGTGAATAGGCTTAATTTTACACTAGAGTATTCCATTTTTCATCATGTGCATGTATCAAGATATTTCCACAAAATAGGCACAAAAATAAAATTGAAAAGTCATCATTAGAATGCATTTCTCACCCTTAAATTATATGGAGTTGAATAAAACAATTTTTAACTTTTTTGTTATTTGAACTATTGACAATGAAGCCATTAATTATTTATCCTTATAGATATTTGGAGATAAATTAAAGTATTATTTTAGAAATACTTGAAAGATGAAAGATGAAATTCATTCAAACTATTTGTGATTCAATTAATTTAGATTTAGATTTTATAATTATGTATCATCACATTAAGTATTCTTCCTATGCTATCTTTTGTCTCTTATTTTTATTCTTATAGTCACTCTTCTCACTTGTTTTTGGGTGCCACCACAATAGTGGTTTACACTTTATGGGAGATCCTGATTTTTGTTGAAATCACATATTTTTAGAAAATATAATGATTCAAGCCTTGAAAAGTTCCATTTAAAGGATTCCAATTAAAGAGGGTTTGATTAAACCACCTTAGACCAAGCCCCCTTGATAGAACCCTTCTAGTTTTAAACCATACCTATAATAGAGTCTTTTTTACACCTATCAAAATGCTGATAAAAAACCACTTTTGATTTACCTTTTGGCGAATCAAATGAATTCATTTAAAATTTATTTTTTGTAAGTATGCAGTCCTTATTATAAGCTTCCAAAAAAGTATAATTTTAATTAAATTAAATTTGATTATTAAATTTATTTTTTATTTCTTGTGAATGTAGGTTTTTCACTAAAAATCAACTCTTTGTTCACACATGAAAAAAAAGATTGAAAAATATGATTGCACTAGATATTGAAGTCCTTGATCCAACCAAAAAAATTGAATTTCAATACATACAAAAATGTTACATTATATGGTCCCCATGTCCTAAATTATAATTGGTTTGACTTCAAATTTGATTAAGGAAAAAATATTCAATAAAACACTATGAAACCAATTGGAGCACTAGATATCATAGTTACAAAATCTAAATTTGAATTTTATCCCTTCATGGAAAAATGTTATGTGTTATACGGTTCAGAGTGTCACTCCTTAAAAATGGTGTTTCATTGAAAAAAAAAAAAAAAAAAAAAAAAACTAGTTTTCAAAGGAGATGGAAAATGAAGTGCAATCTCCTTCCAAAATTTTTGAAAAAAAGATATTTAGAATCTACAGACAAAATGACACAAATCACTAGTTTTCATCATCTTAAAATTCCTCATGGTTTAGCCGCTATAAGTGTCTGAAAGTGAAGATTTAGTTAGAAAAAATCAATTCAATGTCCAGTTTGGCCAAAAATTATAAACCAGTATTGTGGGATCACCCTTTTAGTCACCACACACATATGGGATTACCTACCATTTTGATCAAACAAAATATTAATTATTTTGGAAATATACCAACATGAAGGATGATAATGAATTTGTAGATTAGCTATAAAGAGATCCAATCAATAAAAGAAAGGTTAAATAATAATGATGAAATTTATGATCCATGTTTTATATAACACCACACCAACTTCTTTAGTTTCTCTCTACTATTTCAAATAATCAATTTCATCTAGCATTGGTATGCTTTCTCCCACACAATGTATATTCTATAGTGAATTTAAGTGGTAAATCATAGTCGTTGAAGAAGAAGAGATATATAACAATATATGTTTATGGCATGCACTCAAATGTGATAGGAATGCTCTATAACTATAGGTTTTCATGATTTCCATAGAAAAGGTAACCACACAATGCATATATATTAAATTTCATAGTAGGAACACAAAATTTAACCATGGAATGTTTTGGTTAAATTTTATAATAAATTGAGGGAAACATGATTGTTTAACACAATTTAAAATAATAAGTTGTCCCCTACACACAATATTTTACTTTTATATGCACCCTTGTAGTTGTTCACATGTACATCAAAGTGCAAGAAAATTGAAATGATGAAAATTGAGTATGAATTCACTTTTCCATTATGCTTTTGGAACACTTTCATTAGAGTTTCCTTTATACAATAGTAAGTCTACAAGTTCCATACTATTATTTGAATACAACTCATTACAAAATATCCTATCTTGATCCTACAATCACTCATCCATAAAATTGATCTCAATCCATATATTTTCTCATCTTCAATCAAATATATATGTTCAAACTTGAATTAGATAATTTTGATAGTTGCATCTCTAAGCACTTGCTTAACTTCAATTTAACTCAAATTTCAAAATGAATATTATTAGTTGACTCCCTACCTCTAGCCACTATGAGATAATTGAGCACAAGTTTATGTTTATTTGTTTATTATTTTATTGTAGTAAAAGACATCCACTCATTAAGGAAACTGGAGAATTGAGAAAACAATTACATTGAGAGTAATGGAGAAGTATTTTAATAGACCATATATCATTTTATATATTTGATTATTCTTCCCAAGTTATTGAATTGGTTTAATTATTTATTTGATTTAAAGCATAACCTCATATTTCAATAGATTCTCTTAATATGTCTATAAACATTACTAGTTCTTATGGATATTCAAACATTAAAAGATTAAGGTAAGTGAATTCTATGAATCAAATTTCTACCAGATTGTTCCCATAAGTATAACTTTAGGTATGAACCCTAGTTAAGTTTCGTAAGAATGAATTTGAACCAAAGTAGAGTATATTGAATTTGAATATTATAGGACATTTACCTAGTCAATCCATAATAGTCTAACGGGTCTTGGAGAATCAGTGTAGACACATAATATCAATATAAATCCAAACTTATAAATCCTAAAATTTTATTATTTCTTAATTATTTTCCCTATATAAATCGTATACTTATATAATATTTATGATAACTATAATAAGTAACACAATAATATAATTTTTTATTTAAGAATGATTATATTAAAGATAACTATTATCATTATAATACATTAATTAGTTAAATTTTATCGTGTATATTAGTTCGTTGAGGTTGCATGAGTGCTCTATTAGGTTTTTTATTTTTATGAGCTCCTTGGTCCCTCATTTGTCATTTCACGCCCTTGGCATAAGAAATATTCTATTATTTCATAGTTATTGTGATCTTTTTTAGTTTCTTCTTTATGTAGCCTCAAACAACCTCAACCTAGCAGTACATGTTGATGGTTTCATAGCTCTGCAATAGGGCTCCTTCAAGCAAGTGTCCTCAAAACAAAATCTCAAAGGTATTTCACGAGTTATGCATTCTGAAACTCCAATGGATGTGGTATTACCCATCCCTAACTTTGATAGTGCATGTAATTAGTTAGAAAATTTTACTCTTATAGGTTATTTTATGGGGATAAATTTGGTTGAAAGAATTCTCTAGGAATGGGTAATAGGCATTGGGCCTTGCATAGGGTCTATCTTGATGTTGTTCTTTCTTCATTTTAATTTTTTTGAGGCTAGCCATGTTCAAGTTATCCTCCAACATGGTCACTGGTATATCCTCTTGTCCTTATTGGTGTTTCAATCTTAGACATGAGACTTCATAACTTCTCAAATGATAAGAAACTTCATGTTCTTGTATGGCTTGAACTTTTGGGTCTTCATCTACCTTGCTGATATTTTTTATACCATATTGCTTGGAATCTTTGAGTAAAGTTATTTGTGTGGAACTTAATCAATTTTATGGCTCATCCTAAAAAATATTTCTACATTGAGATTGGATTTAAATTTAAATACTTAGTAGATATTGAAATTGGCAATCTTCATCACACCCAAGTGCTTTACCTTAATTTATCTAACACTTATTTTTTGTGTCAGTCTACTAAGCATAAAATTAAGGATTACCCTCAAGTCATTACCCGATTCAAGTCTCGTCATTAGCTAGTTGAAGCTCCCCAATGTACAAAGAAAACCACCTCAAGATCTAAAGAAAAATAGGTTGTGGTGTCACACTGGAAAGGGAAAAATACAAACTCTAATGGACCCCAAGCTAAAGATTAGCCCTCTATAGATTTTATGATTGCCAAGGAGTAGCCAACAACTATTTCAAACCCTGCCGAAAGGGGAAAGAGGTTATCTCACCCTTGAGCAAAGCACTTGTAGACATAAAATATATTCCACCTAGTTGACCTTTAATTACCATTATCATCACATTAATCATCAATCATTTATTAAATATCATTTAGAATCGAATACCATTTACCATTTAATTATCATTTGTCACATCACTAATTAACTATCCATTTCATCTATTAATCCATTTAATTAAATAGCATTTTATTATTTAATTAAATGACATATGATTTCCATTTTTATTATTGAAATACTTAGTAATATATTGGCATAATTAAAAATAGATGAGGAAAACATTTTTATTATCAAAATACATTGTAATATTTCTTAAGCTTAGTAAGATAAATAATTGTAGCCATTCATTATTGATGGAATATGTAGAAGTGGAAGTTGAACAAACCTTGCAAATCTCACTTCACAATAGCACATCAAGTTGAACCTTCTTTAGCATGCCAACTACAAATATTTTGAAGAGGCTTTGATTCACTACAAGGCTTGTCAATATATCGTTAGTGTGAGAGTTAATGTAGAGGGTCTCGCCAAATATTAAAAAACACTTCATTGTTTTGGAGGTTCATGTAATACTTGTTGTCAAACAAATTTGGAGTGCAAATGCAAATGTCCAAAATAGTGGTGTTGACAATGATAGGACAGGGGCATGTGAGGTAAAGCTCCTCTACAAAAATCTCATTCAAAGTGGAGTCTTGTGTTGGATAAAGAATGACGACAAAAGGTGCACAATGGGAGATACCAAATATGAGCACCTAAAAAAGAGATTCGCACAAAGCCTTCAAGTCATTAAAAATAAGAATTGCTTCATAATAAAACATGAAGAATCCACTATATATTTTGTCTTCCTATGTTTCATAGATATTAAATACATTTTTATTTTTTATTTTTCCTAGTAACTTTTCTTCTATTTTATTTCTATAATTATAAATCTTATTTATTTTATGATTTATACAATTTGTTATAAATATTTGTAGATGTCACTTTTGAAGAATTTCAATTTGGATTTCCAATCTTAGAATCTTATGGTTGTCATTTGAGTAAATCATTTTTGACAAATCTATAAGAATCAATTGAATTAATTCAAAATATTATGTCAATTTATTTGACAATATTTATTTCAAATTTGAAGTTTAAAAATTATTTAAATTTATTTGTAAAGAAAAAAATCTCCATAAATCTATATAATAGTAGTGCCAATACAATTTAAAATAATACATAAAGGAAATTACAATATGAAATATTCTCACCTAGAAATTTTCTTTTGAATCTTAACCATTCACAAATACAATAATGAATATCTTACTCAAATTTTTAATAGACATATCAAAGATGAATGATGATTTTATATAATCATATAAAAACCCAAAATAATACTGAAACTTTTCCAAAAAAACATAATTCCACCATGAACTATTAATTAATCCTATATAAACTATTATCTGTGTAAAATATCCCAACACTTATTGTACATTATTAAAATCTATAAAATATTAAATCCATTAGTAAATAATAATTCTTCCATAAATAAAATACTAATCGGAGCTTACTATTCTTCCGTGGAAAATCTTTCACTCAATCAATTTATTTGTTCAACTTCTTTAAAAATTGGCTTAACATCTTTAATTTTCGATAATCATATGCTCTTTGTGAACACATAAGGCGATGATTTCCTCCTAAACTATTCCACTAGCAAACCTACTAAGAGTGCCACATGTTTAGCGTAATCAATGAAAACCTTTTTCCGCAAAAAATAGTCATCAATGTAAAGACATTTGATGTTGGACCGGGCAGACTATCCAAGCGGTACTGCAAACTCTAGCCCTCCCGCTTGTTGGAGCAACTGGAAACTATTACATTTATTTGAATGAAATATCTATGAATTTAAAAAATACGGAAAGAGCCACTAAAAATGAGCTATGACTGGACAAAACCGCAATTACCTACCATGTATACTGCATAGGAGCTTGCTAATGCTAATGTCCATAGAGGACACAACATCAGGGAAATCAGCCTCAACTGCATCCTTTGTTAGCTCGATCATCTCCAATGTTGTCTGATTTATTGTCAAATTAAGAACATCTTCCAGTTCACTACTCGTTCCATTTACTAAAATAGAGGCATCACACCCATGTCCAAGCCAAATAATGGGATTGTCGAAAAAATTGAAGGAAGAATATCAAACAAAAAATCGTGCTAATAAATTTTCAGAATGCTAAAAAGAAATTATTGAAAGTTAGTAGAGCATGCATACCTGGACGAAACGGTCGAGTAAAAGGAGCATTAGCTATTTTCATCCAGCAGAGACCCAAGAGATCTTTAACTATGGCCTCCACGCTGGAACAGCGCTCTCGTTATAAAATGCCCACGACAGACCATCCGCTAGTGCACTAAATTATTGTTGTGTTTTATAGAAAGGGCATAAGTTGCACCAGTTAAAATAAATAGTTGACTTTGAGCAATGTGCGGGTGGGCGGGAGAAAGTTTAAAACTGCGCGCTAAAATTTTGAACGATAATGGCGAACGGGAATGGTGAGCAGAAACGGGACGGGTTAAGAGGGCCCACCCCAGCCACCTAAGCGGTCAACGCTTAGAGTGTGCTGGTTAAGCCATCCCATATATATGTGGTTCTTTTTATATTTGTATGAATTTCATGCATTACATATATATGTAGTATGGAATTTTGAATTTTGACTTTAAATCAACTGACTTTCTTTTATAATGATGATAGTATTGAGTTTGAAGGTGGGCATACAATGAAAAGCCAACCATTTCTACCATTTTTTACAGCACCAAGTACATTTTTTTAAAGTAAATATTGTTATGAAAATGATCTTTTTAACATAATTTGAGCACTTTATTCACCTTTTCCATATTCAATTTCCAATTTTTAATATTTGAAGATTATCTTATAAATTTTTATAATCTACTAAAAATTTTAAGTTTTTTTTATTTATAATTATGCATTGTTCTGATTTATAGATTGTAAGTTTAAACCATTTAACTTGTTAAATGTTATTTATAGGTTTGTAAAGCTTCCAAGAATAGAGATAACCTTTTGGAAGTTGTTGGTGGCTTTCTTTGTAGATAAATAAATGAAGTTAAAGTGCACATGAACATGAAATAGTATTTAATTAAAGTATATTTCAAGAATAAAGAAATTTGTTTGCTTTGAATCAAGTGCTTAAGAAGCATTTATCAACAAATTTTCCTTCTTCTATGGTAGAGAGTGAGAGGAAGTTGCATCTATTTTGGGGAAGGAATAAATGAAATGCCCCTTCTCATCAAAAGAAAATTAGAAACATCTTTAGAAGTTTAAAGGGTTTAATAAGATAAGTGTGAGATCTCAATATTATGTTCAACAATCGTAGAGGATGGACTTGGGACTTAGATCCAATGACTTATGTTTTTGATAAAGGAAAAAATAGATTCTAAAGGGATCTGAAACCCTTTAACAAAAAAGAGAAAGGCTGCAGAAAAGACAACATGTAGCCAGTGAAAAAGACCAGCTCCAAAACAAGACCAATTAAGATTTACATTTTACACTTTTCTTGTGGGAACGGAGAGTCATGTCGAAAGAAGGCCTAGAGGATTTATCTTTTTTTCCCTTAACTATGATCCAACCTTCTTCCACCTGCGCCGCCTTACCATGCCATGCCAGCTCACTACTTTCAAGAAGATGAAAGCCAATAGCCAAATTATTAGGAGTTACATCTTGATTCCTTTGCACAGACAAAGACTTCTCTAAAGAGCCACCAAATAGGGAAGCCAAAACACTTTCACCTGAAATGGAAGTCGTTGACTCAATAGGGGTTGCCTTAGCGACCCCGCCATTTGAGACAACCGGAGGGGGTGTCCCAAGACCCAGTGATTCAAAAGCAACCACCTCTGAAAAACACCTATTCTGATATGCACTCATAGACCCAACCTCACGATCTTTAGGGGTTTCAACATGATGTTCAGCTTCAGCCACCCCACCAAATGAGACATCCGAAGGGGTTACCTCACGAGCTTGTGATTCCGAAGCAACCACCTTAGAAAACTCCTATTTTGATCAGCTTTATTCTCAACTGTATAATGTTGTTGAGAGGCACCTTTCCACCAAGAAGTCAAAGCATTTTTCTCGAAACCACATTGTGCAACAGCGTGATCTGTTTTAAAACACCTTCTATAGCGGAAGGGAATCCCTTCATAGTCCAAGGATTGGATCCAAGAACCCTTAGAAGTTTTAATTAAAATTTTAGCAAGCAGCCCTTTTGAAACATCCATTTCAACCAAAATTTGGGCAAAGGTGGAATGAAGTAAGTCAGAAGTTGTAACATCTACCAACAAATAATCACCCAGGACATCACCCACTTCTTCCAAAAGGGGGTCAATCCATAAGTGGAGGGGAAGGTAAGGCAGCCGAACCCAAATTGAGATCTTACTAAAATTTTCAGAAGCAAGGTTGAAATTAGCGTGCCAAGGCTTAATTATCAACATAAATTTATTCTCCTAGCTAAAAAAATTGTCACAAAGAATAATGTTTTTTTTCCTAAGCATTGTCAAACTTAGCCACAAAAAACCCCTTAGCCATGGGGAAAATAAGAATTTTACTAGAGATTATATGTTGCCATTAGTTGGAAATCCAAGAGTGCAGTAGAAGGAGGTTAGGCCAAAAGCCCTTGACTCAACAAATCACTTCAGTCTCAGAAAGCTCATAAATGTTCTCGTCTATTTCCTCTTCTGTCTCCACCTTCAGATCCACTGAAACTGCATTGGAGACAGGGATGAACCCTCCTGTCGTCGCCCTCCCAGATCGGAGCCGCATAGTAGACCTAACCTTAGCCATATGGTCATTGCCCCTACAACGACCTCCGCCAGGCCCCGTACCAGAGTCATTCATAGTAGATGTTCCACCGCTGACATTTTGGGAGCCATCCCTGCCACTAACGCTAGTGCCAACACCTAGCACCAAAGAAGCATGAGACGCTGCCTGAGTAGGGTTTCCATGAGAATCTCAGGATGCCATAATAGAAGAAAGTGATCCAATGATTTTTGTTGATCTAGATTAATGAGGGAAAATTCATGATTAAGTAATAAAATTTTTGTGTTCAATTGATAGGACTAAGAAACTCCTATGGGGTATTCCTAAAGTTCTATAATAGAAAAATAAATGGCAACACACTACATCTTAAGCCAAACCACACCTTTTGCTTACTAACACCCCAATTATTTGTCATTAAGTGTTTAGTATAGTAGCTCATTTCTTATACAAACCTAAAGAACTATTTTGTAAATAGATAAACAATAGAAATACACATGAAATAAAAATATGATTTGAGTTTACACTATATCAAATTATTCTCCTTATTATTTTCATGCTTCATATACAATCCTAAAAATCTAAAGTATTGTAATACACTAACAATTGACTAAAATTGAATATTTTAAAGGAGTTAGCCTACATTCACAACACCGAGTTATATTAGTGAGCAAAGAATAAATTAAACTAATCTAAGAGAATGATAAAATAATATATTTTAATGAAAGATTGATCGTTTCTAACTTTGTGATGAGTGCATCTCATTGTGGAATACAAACAACATAGAGGAATACAAAGAGAGATTCATCTAAATCTAAATTTGAGAATAGGAAGTGCATAAATATGCAAATCAAAGGTACAAGAAATATCACACAAATTAATCTACTTATATAATCCATTTCTACTTAGACAAATAATTTCTCTATTCTATTTTTTAATATTGTATAACTGTTTGATATTGGAATGGACATGGGATTTCATCTAACCTATTTCTATAGGTGACACACTTATCTAATGTTTTATAGGAATCTTAGTAGGTGAGTACAAATCTACAAAAAAGTGGATGTTATCCAAACTAAATTTGAAAACCTTGTTTTAATACCCAAGGCAAGCTATTGAATCAAGTGGAGAATATATTGGATCAAAATAAACCCTTGTAAAAGATAGGATATATGCTACATAATAAGTGTATCATCATTAAAGAAAAATTTTAGCACTTGAAAAAAGTTCTAGTATGGTTCACTACTTGGCATATACATACATATAGGTCTTAGATAAATATTTGTCATTTTTCATGTTAGCTCTACAAATGTACATCAACCAAATTTGAACACATGACTTATATTTTTCCAGTCAATAAATTTACCAATTTTTTAGTACATGCATGTATAAAGTAAAATGATTTTTTTATCCAAAACTATATAATATTCTATGTGTTTAATCTATTTTTTCTTACATATTTGAATTAAAAATTTAATAGGTTTCTTGTGTTGATTTTATATTTTATATTCTATCATTTCGAGTAGTATTGATTGTATCACACATTAATTTCTTAGTTGGTATATTGAATTTAACCTAAATTTAGTTGAAATGATTTATGTGCGCTCCTACAAGTCAATTGATTAAATCAATGTGTAATACCCGCTAGCATATGTTATGATCCTTAGATTGATCCTCTTAATGGGGACTTGTATTTTATTGAGGTGTATAGATCATGTATTTTAGATTCAAACCTATTAGGATAAAAAACCCTCCTTGGCTATATGAATCATAAGGAATATTCCATATGCAAGTAGTGTAATGGAGTAAATTTGATCCTTGCAATAAAAAGCATTTTTTGTGAGAATCAAATCCTCTATTCCATTTAGATTAATGAAATGTTCTTCTAACACTCTAATTTATCCTTTTTTATATATAAAATTTATATAACTATAAACAAAAATAATTAATACAATTTTAATAAAATCTCTAATTATAAGCTACTAGTGAAAATACCTTCTTTTGTATAAAATATCATGACTTAATGGCAACAAACAAAATGTATAAATCGTAAAGGTGATTATCTAGCTTGTACGAAGTCTTGGCCTCAAACACCAATACCACACATGTACACCATTGCGATGCACTATCTTCCCATATGACTAAATAAATAAAAGTTCTAGGATACAGTAAACTCTTATTATAGTCAAACATTGTGATGAGCTTTCTTATAATGAAGAAGTGATGAAAATTTTGGGTGGATGTATTAAGGGATTTCTAAGCAATCAAACCCCTATTTATGGTTTGTTTATGTCTAATCATAGCTAAATAGGATTTCAATAAAAATAGAATGATATCAATAAAATATAATAGATTTATCTTAGAAAATGTAATGTCATATACATGAGAACAAATTAATTTTAGTGTGATGACATTAATTAAATTCAAAATGATAACTTCAAGCTTACCTACAATGAAAAAGAGACAATTAATTTAAGATAAAATCCACCTAGAAGGGTGATCCCACAATAGTGGTTTAAACTTTTTGGGACATTCTGATTTTTGTTGAAATTACATATTTTTAGAAAATATAATGATTTAAGCCTTGAAAAGTTCCATTTAAAGGATTCCAATTGAAGACCAGGTTTTATCAAACCACCTCAGATCAAACCCCCTTGGATAGAACCCTGCTAGTTTTAAACCATATCTATAACAAAGTCTCCTTTACACCTATCAAAATGTTGATAAAAAACCAGTTTTGATTTACCTTTTGGGGGATCAAATGAATCCATTTAAAATTTATTTTTTGTAAGTATATAATCCTTGTTATAAGCTTCCCAAAAAGTGTAATTTTAAATATATTTAATTTTATTATTATATTTATTTTTTATTTCTTGTGAATGTAGGTTTTTCACTAAAAATCAAGCTCTTTGTTCTGCACATGTGGAAAAATAGAAAATTATAAAAAAAAATTAAAAAATATTAGTGCACTAGATATTGATTCCCTAATCCAACAAAAAAAATATATTTTGATACATACAAAAAGGTTATGTTTTAGCTAGTAAATCATGCATCAATTGTACTGGTTTGACTTTGAAACTTAATTAAGAAAAAAATATTCAATGAAATGCTATGAAACCAATTCCATGCACTAGATATCATAGTTACAAATCTAAATTCAAAAAAAAAAAAAATTATCCTTCATAGAAAAAAAGTTGTGTTATCTAGTAAGGTCACTCTTTAAAAATGGTGGTTACTATTAAAAACTAGTTTTCGAAGGAGATGAAAAAAGAAGTGCAATCTGACTCTAAATTTTTTGAAAAAAATATATTTATAATCTATAGACAAAATGTCACAAATCACTATTTTGCATCATCTTCAAATTCCTCATGGTTTAGCCGCTATAGGTGCCCGAAAGTGAAGATTTAGTTAAAAAAATCAGTTCAATGTCCAGTTTGGCCAAAAATTGTAAACTGGTATTGTGGGATCACCCAAAAGTTTTGAAAAACTCACAAAAGGACTCTAAAGTTGTCACCGAATTTCCTTTCACATTCTCACCATGAAAAATTTAATATATAAGAGCTAAAAGGGTGCTATATTTTCTAAAAAAAATTAAGACCTTCAAGATTTACAAAGACAAAGTAAATTTTGAATGCATCAATCAATAAAACTCCTCTCTTTTCCAAAGAGAAGTACCTTTTTTAATATAAAGTACTGAGTATTTCAATCATGATTGTCAATAAGGAGCATTACACTTCCATAATTTTTGGAAAGTAATTCTCCAACAGTCATTTAAATCATGGATTTTCTTGGACGCTAGTGTGTCATGTAGACATTCACTTGTAGCACTTGTGTCTACTAAAATCAAACCCAAAAAACTAAGAGAAAACTATTTTTTCTAGTAAATGAATGTTTTGATATCATTAAATGTTATAATTAAAGTATTTTATTTTTCATACTAAGGAGGAGGTAATGTGTAATATGAAATTGCAAGGGTGTGCAATTTTTGATGCTACAATTTTCCCACACTTTAGCAAGCATATGCACTATACTAAATATGCATGCTAAAGTGTAAAAAAAAAGATAACGAATTAACATGAAAGGTTACCAAAGGATATTGTAGAGGATGTAGAGTCTTCAACCCATATGGATATGCCCACAAGGAGAATACCTATAAGGAAATAACAATATCTTGTACAAACAACAATGTTATGTAGAAAATTTTCACCACAAACATGTTAGCTATAGACATACACATTAGGAAAAAATTATATGACATAAGGATTTAAGCAAGCACATAGGAAAAGATGATATAAAATATTTTGATAAATATGGGCATCAAGATGTGTAATGCTAGAGACCATACAACAATTTTGATTGGATCATGGTTGTTGCAAACCATGTTATAGAAAAACCATGTAAGAGATAAGAATTTATATTTTAAATGTGAATATTCTTATACATTGTGATAGCCCCCTTAAAATAATTGCATGACTCAAGGAGTGCAAGACATTTTAAGGAGAGAGAAAATAAGACAAGAGGATGCTAGGAAGACCAATATCAAGTAGGATGGTGTAGCATGAAATACATAACATGTTCTCACATGAGATGACATCATTATCTAATAGGTATGCCACTTATAAAATACAACATCAACATATATTCAAAACGTGAAGGGATCCAAAGGCATGGGCTCTAGTATGATTATATATATATATGATACATGAATTGGCATCATCCCCTAGATATAGTGGAACAAAAAGTATAAAGAAAGAAAGTACACATGAAAACAAAGAAAAAATTAAAAAAATGGGTCAACACATGGGAAGAGACCTAAATGTCCCAAAACTTTGTATCAACCCAAAAATCAAGAAAATCAATATACAAAAAATAAAATAATGGTGACACAAATAGAGGAATTTATAATGGTTCATCTCTCCTATATCCATCTACCTACAAGGGTATCATGGGTCCTCCAAGAAATATTAATAAACTTATATACAAGCAAGTATGTGGGAAGCACAAACAAAATACACATGTTCAAAGCATCTAAAATCTAAAGATAAGTAGAGTATAACTTTTAAGTATTCACCCTAACAGATCATTGATCTCCCCATCTTGATCATAGGGAGAGGGAGGTCAAGCCTATAAAGCAAGTATTATTAGAGAGGTATTAAAAATTTCATCTATAGAAAGAGCTAAGGAACTAGCTACAAGAACAATATCACCCTAGAAATCATTTGAGGTGAGTGTCAACAATTTTGCGAAAATTCTAGACAATGCCAAAATATCTTCAATAGACTTAAATATATTCTCCCCTTAAGGAGAAGTTGGTGATTCAAATTTGTCAGGATAAATAACAAGAGGATTGTTAGGGATACTCTCAAGAATAAGAGTAGTGACAAGTTCAGTAGAAGTATGCACTTCTTCTACAAAGAAGATTGATGAAGGGGGGTTAGCAAGAGATGGGGATGGCGGATTTGGATTTTCTTTGCGAAGAGGTGGAGTTCAATTTTTTTGGATTGCAAATGGGAGGTGAGTGGGGGATATTTATATCAATAGAATAAGGGTGGGGGACATCCATAAATACTTCATGATGGGTGCACAAAAATGGGACTAAGTTAGAGAGTGTAGAATTGAAAATTATAGATATATTTAACATGTTTATTGGCTCAAAAAATGTTGTAACATTTGGAAGGCTTAGAATGAAATGTGGTTCCATTGAAGAAGGCAAGAACACTTGAACCCACTTCAATGGAGGTTCATCAAGATCCTAAGAAGGAATAAAAGGTGGTGCAAAGAAAATCACCACTAATGGTGGAGATGAAGGAGAAGAAGGCACCACCAAATTTGGAGGTGGTCACATCAGAGGAGGATGCTTAGAGATGTTCATTTACATATTGTCTTGCTCATGGTATAATGTACGCTGACAATGCTTATGCTCACATGCAAATTGATTATTATTATGGTTGTATTCATGCACAATTGCTTGAGGGGGATCACTCTACTCTGATTATGAGGTTGTCTTAACTCTTTGAATATAAGGAATAATAGTTTGAGTAAGTAGAGAGAGATTTGGAGTGCACATTCTATTATCTACACCATTGGTTTATTTCCTCTTTATTTCATAGGGGTAGTCAAAAGAATAGAAGGAACCATATGAGGGTGAGATACAAGTAATGCATAGGAATACTTTTGTCTAGCAGGTTTCTTTCCTTTTCCTATTGGTGGGATAGATTGAGGAATAGTGGGAGCCACATGAGAGAATATGAGAGGAAGACTTACCCAACATGGGTTCCTTTCCTTGATTGTCATTTTTGACATTGGAGGAACACAAGGTGACATCGAAGCTTGGGAAACCTTAGGGGGGGAAAGGGTTGAATCAATAGAGCATGCTTATCCTTAGCCACCAAGGAGGTAGGCATGGGGATAGAAATGTGCTACTATTATGGAGTAACCAAAGGGGAAAAAACTATAGAAGGTGATGAAGATAGAATAATAGAAGAGGACATTGAACAACCTACCTTAAATTTAGAATATGATTTAAATAATAAGTCACCACAAGGTTGTAAGGGTCCTACTAGAGTGACCCAAAAATTATCCAAATAAAATCCACCATGAGACATCAGTGGCTTATATTTAGTGTCCTGAATAGCACATGTAGTGTGCCTTTGTGAGGAAATTTTAAACATTTGTGCACCATTAAAGTAATCACATTCATTGAAACTAGCCATGTGATGCCTAGCGGGTGTTGCCACAATAGTGGTTTACACTTTCCAAGAGATCCCGATTTTTGCTAAAATCACATATTTTTAGAAAATATAATGATTTAAGCCTTGAAAATTTCCATTTAAATGATTCCAATTTAAAAGGGTTTGATCAAACCACCTTAGACCAAGCCCCCTTGGATAGAAGCCTGCTAGTTTTAAACCATACCTATAATGAAGTGTCCTTTACACCTATCAAAATACTAATAAAAAACCATTTTTGGTTTACCTTTTGGGGGAACAAATGAATTCATTTAAAAATTATTTTTTGTAAGTATGTAGTCCTTATTATAAGCTTCCAAAAAAGTATAATTTTAATTAAATTTAATTTGATTATTAAATTTATTTTTTATTATTTGTGAATGTAGGTTTTCACCGAAAATCAACCTCTCTATTCTGCACATATGGAAAAAAAGAAGATTATAAAAAAAAATCAAAAATATGAGTGCACCAGATATTGAAGTCCTTGATCCAACAACAACAAAAAAAAATAAAAAATTGATACATACAAAAAAAGTTGTGTTATACGGTCTGCGTATGTTTGAATTGTAATTGGTTTGACTTCGAAACTTGATTAAGGAAAAAATATTCAATAAAGCACTATGAAACCAATTGAAAGTGCTAGATATCATAGTTATAAATATAAATTCAAAAAATTTATAATTTGATCCTTCATGGAGAAAAATTTATGTGTTATACGGTGAACATCACTCCTTAAAAATGGTATTTACTGAAAAAATTAGTTTTTGAAGGAGATGGAAAAAGAAGTGCAATCTGATTCCAAAAATTTTGAAAAAAATATATTTAGAATCTACAAACAAAATGTCACAAATCACTAGTTTGCATCATCTTCAAATTCCTCATGGTTTAGCTGCTATAGGTGTCTGCAAGTGGAGATTTAGTTAGAAAAAATCAATTCAGTGTCCAGTTTGGTCAAAAATTGTAAACTAGTATTGTGGGATCACCTAGCTTGACTTTTAATAGATCAGTATCAAGGATGAGAAAAATGTAGTTTCTCCTGACTTGCATCCTACTTGGATCATCAAAGAAATAGCTCTCATAGAAGGAAAAGAGAGACCGCCATGTGTATGAATGGTCCTAGAAGAGTTGCTATATTTTTCTCTATAGAATTCATAATGAAAAATATTTTTCTCAAAAAATTCTTATATGTTTATTCCCCTCCTAACTCCCCAGCACATGTCATATTTCTTTTTGTAGTCTATATTTGTTTTCATCACTTTCAAAATGGAATGTTTCCTACCCATGATCATTATTCAAATTTCAACTTACAAGTGTACATGGTGGCCAACCTATTCCATTTGTGGAGGATATAAAAGAGAAAATTTCTAAATCCAATCTATCATTATCTACTTTTAATCAAATAACTTTCAAAATCTATTTTGAGCACTTTTTTTTTAGGGATGGAATCCTAGGACAAAAAGCAAGTGATTTTGGAGGATGATCTCATATAAAGGTTATATTTGAGCTTCATTGAATGCAAACTCCAACCACATTGTATTTATTTTATTTTCCATAGTTATTGGTATGAATTTCAATTGTAGTTACTGATATTATAGAACTATTTGTTCATGGAGTACAACCATTATAGTAATGAGAATGATATCATGGTTTGCACCCATTTTTTATTATAATAAGATCGTGAGTTATATTGTTATTTTCTATAATTTCATGTGCAATGATATTACTAATATATAGTAAATTTAATCTAATTTTTCTACATATAGTGTAGAAAAATGTATCCCTTTACATTTTCACACTTGTTCGGGCCCTCCCTACTAAAATTGGGCTTCGTTATGCCTTATTTGGTCCTATTTTGCATGCACAAGCCTTATTTAATGCATCTTTGCAAGGATAATACCGACACATATCAAATGACCAATCATAATTTAATGATTTTGGTTTGTATGGGTTCTACCTAACTTTTGGGGCCTAAACCTGAATTTGGCATAAAACTTAACAATTCTTGAAATTTGTGTGCCAAGCTTAGCCTATTGGGACTCATATGCCCCAATAGGCGTATAGGCATATTAGTCCCACTTAGCTTGGACCTAATTTTGAATTCAATTCTTGGCGGGATTTTATTCTCCTAGATCTAATGTCGGCTTGTAGTGTTGTAATTTTGGGAAATTTGGTATAAACAAGTATAAATACAAGGTTATTTCACATATTCTCTCCTAGCAATTTTACAAGTCACCTAGTAATTCAAGTATTAAAGTATTGTAGCAAACTTGAGATCAAGAGAGTTTATAAGAGCATTCAAGAGCTGATTATCAAGCATTTTGGAGCTACATTCAAGATTCAAGCATCATGTCAAATTCATCATGCATCATGTGTGTTTTTGAGCTAACATTTGTGATGTAGATTCTTATGATTCAAGCAAGCATTCAAGACAAGATCCATAAAATACAAACATGATTCAAGATATACATTCATGCTAGCCATTACATACAAGATTGCATCCTTTGTTACAAGGGTTTGGAGAGTTGCAACATGTATAGCTTATTTGTTCATTCATCATTCCTTCATTCTATTTCATTTCATTTCAAGGTTTGATTACCAAAACAGGGTTTGAGCAAGGCAAACCCCTATCCACTAACAAAACAACATTTTTCCCTCTCTCTGATGTGTGATTTGCATATTTAGGTTGAATATCTATTGGAGAGAAAGTTTGGATAAAGTGTTTAAAGATGTCATCTACATTACAAGATCACAAAAAGTCATCTACAGAGCAGAATTTAGAGTTTCAGAATTAGAGATTTGACAGGAGAGAAGCTACAGAAAGTCATTAGAGGATATCACAATTTCAAATCAACCCTGATACTGGTACTAAATTACCACTTGTGGCATATGAGTCTCAGTATACCAGATTTCAAGCATTTTCTATAGATCCTGGTTTAGCAGTTCCAGATTCTAATTTTGGCCCGAAACCCTAAACTAGGACTAAATCACCCCTACTGGCACATGAGTCCTAGTATGCATTAAAAGTTATATTTTCGAGAGTGCAAACCTTATTTTGAGCCTCTTCAATTTTCCAAGTTCCCCTTTGTCCTTTCTCAGTTTACTACTCTGATTTTCAACTTCATATCTTAAGTTTCATAATTAAGTTTGTTTATCATTTACATCTTCTTTCCAAGCCCTTGCTTGGTGGTGAACCCCCTTTTGTCTTTAATCACACACATATGACACCCTATTGTATATCTCTTTCCCTAATTCCATCCTTTGATTGAGATCTCTAGGGTTTCCTTTAATGAAACTTGAAGGAAATAGGTGGAGGGACCCTAATCTCCCTTTAGTTCCATCTTCCAAAAGAGAGAACGCCTATTTTCTAGGTTTCACTATGATATGAGTGAATGCTAGCGTACGGTAAAATATTCTAATGGAACTTCTAAGTTTATCAATATTGAAGATGCTATATAGCTACATACCATTTATAGTATAAACATAAGCTAATTGTGTAGCCATATAATTTTGATATGTATAGTATGGTAGAATTGGCTTACTTCTTCAAGCATTTAGTAAATTAGTTGGATGTTTTTCATATAGATTTGGCCTTTCTTTAATACATGTGAGATGTAATTCTCTCATGTTCATAAGGGAAAAATTATATGGAGACTCTTCTTTTTTATTACATATATATGTGTAGTGGGAGATTTACTTCTCACTTGATTGAACCAAATAAATCATTCATGTTTTTTTTAGAAGACATCAATCATTAGCCACATGTTGGCAACACAAGGGAAAACAACTGAGAGGGCGGGGAGGGTGAATCAGTTGTCACAAAAATTTAAACTTATTAAACTTATTAACCTAATTCTCAAATATGATTAATAAACATGAAAGCATAAATCATCAACACATCAAAAACACACATAACACCAAGATTTTTTTACGTGGAAACCCTCTTAGGGGAGAAACCACGGTGGAGGTCAGTCCACAAGATTATACCCTATTAAAGGTATAAAGAAGAATGAATGGGGAATGCACATGCATCCAAGCACACTACCTAGAGCTCACTACTCAAATACAACATGGCTTACTGCCCAAAGGAAGACACATTGTCTTACAAAAATATTTGGATTACATCCGTAGGATTTTGAACTAAGAAAATAACATTTGCTAATGCCTGATTATAGTTCTGGTTAAGCACATGAACACTTCTTCACACTTTGCTCACTCTTCTTCACACTCTGCTTTTTCCTTCAAATGATTAGGACATTATTCACACATTTCATACACGCGCATGCCTTCAAATGGAATAAACAATCACTTATATATATATATATATATATATATATATATATATATATATATATATATATATATATATATATATATATAACAAGAGATTACATTGCTACATGTCGGCTTCAACAAAATAATAAAACATATACAAATTATTGGCCCAAAACAATAAATAATTTTCAATGTGAATCGACTAATGTCGGCCACAACATAATGAAGACCCAAAAAAAAATCCTCAAACACGAAACACCTTCAAAAATTATTCCATGAAGATCCACAACATGCTACAATTACCCTATCGGCCATGATCATGAAAAACATGAACACGCAAGAGAAAATCACCAATCGTGAGCACAACGATCAATGTGGACATGCAACACAGATAAAGCACGATCTAGAAACATCCAAAAACATCATGAATCACCAAAAAAGCATCTACAACAACTAAACTTACTAGAATCACATCATCTTCATTCAAGAACATCAACTAAAGCAACAGAATAACTGTCAGAACACAACTACCCATAACTCAATAAAATCTTCATGCAAATATCTAAAACTTAACATGGATAAACTAGATATACTCAACAACAAACCATTTAATCCACAACCTCTGATCATCAATGTAATGAGCTAACCAACAGACTAAACTTCACTGCATCATTGACAACCTACAACTCATTTTATTACAATTTTCTCAATATCCTCGACATATACAACCTTTAAGACATTAATGCCAATAGTGTTGACATTAATGACAACCACATATCGGAAACATCCAATAATCTCCCCTTTGGCATTGGTGGCAACACATGATGTGAAACACACCATCAACGCAACTACCTCTTAGCAAGTTTACTCCCCATTAGGTTCTGACTCTTTTCTCCTCAACTTTTTCGCATGACTCTTCTCTCCACAAAGTTTTTTGAACATGACTCTTCTCCCCCTTTGACATCAATGACAAAGATACAGACAAGCTCTGAACCACATATCTAAACTAAGTAGCAGCCACCACAACACCAATCTAGATCAAGATATGATTGTGAAATGCACAAACCGATGCAAGTCAATGCATCTTAGTTTTGATTAGGATGGGTAATCACCCCTAGCTTCCCTCTAAGATACTAAAAATTATCCTTAGGAAAAGGCTTGGTAAAGATATCTGTAATTTGTTCCTTAGTAGGCACATACTCCAATCTGACTTCCTTTTCACTCACCTTCTCTCTTAAAAAGTGAAATTTGATAGATATATGCTTGGTCTTTGAATGCGACATCAGATTCTTAGAAATGTTAAATGCACTTGAATTATCACAGAATATAGCAATAGGCTCATCATACACAACTCTGATATCTTTCAACATCTACTTCATCCACAATACTTGAGTACAATTGTTAGTAGCAGTAATGTATTATGCCTCTGCAGTAGATAAAGAAATGGAATTCTGCTTGTTACTTAACCATGAAGTCAGCTTCTTTCCCAAGAAAAATGCACCACCACTAGTACTTTTTTTGTCATTCACATCTCCTACCCAATCAACATCAGTAAAGGAACTCAAAGTAAGATCATCATCTTTAGGATACCATAGGCCAAAATTAACTGTCCCCTTCAAGTATCTAAACATCCTCTTCACAACAATCACATGAGATTCCTTAGGATCAACTTGAAATCTTGCAACAATGAATACAAAATTCATGATATCAGGTCTAGTTTGAGTCAAATAAAGCAATCCACCAATCATTGATCTGTATCTAGTTTGATTTTCTTTCGGTGAATCATCATCTTGTGTCAACTTACATCCGGTCACTATAGGTGTACCAACTGGCTTTGAATCTTCCATACCAAACTTCTTTAGCAATTCTTTCACATACTTGGACTAAGATATAAATATCCCTTTATCTAGCTGAGTAATTTGCAATCCCAAAAAGAATTTCATCTCTCCAATCATAGACATCTCAATATCACTCTACATCTCATCAACAAACTTCATACACAAACTATTATCTCCTCCAAAAATGATATCATCAACAAAGACTTCAACAATCAAATCTTTATCATGATCAATCTTGAAATACAGATTACTATAAGCAGTACCTTTATTAAATCCAAGCTTCAACAAATACTTGTACAATCTGGCATACCATGCTCTTGGGGCTTGTTTAAGTCCATACAATGCTTTCTTCAACTGACAAACCATATCTCCTTGATCAGTCAATTGAAATCCATCGGGTTGCTCAGCATACACTTCTTCCAATTCACCATTTAGAAATGTTTACTTGACATCCATCTAATAAACCTTGTAGTTTTTGTAAGCAGCATAAGCAAGAAATAGTCTCACAACTTCAATCCTAGCAACAGGGGAAAACGTTTCTTCAAAGTCAATTCCTTCCATCTTAAAATATCCTTTACACACTAGTTTTGCTTTGTTCTAACAACATCATCTTGCTCATTCAATTTGTTTCTAAAGATCCATTTAGTTCCAATTCCATTTTTTCCCTTAGGTCTAGAAGCAAGAATACATGAATCATTCTTCTCAATCTTCTATAGTTCTTCTTTCATTGCTTCCACCCAATGTTCATTTTTGCATGCTTCATTGACATTAGTAGGCTCAATCTTTGAAATAAAACATTATTCTTCTACATTTTTTCTCCTAGTCTGAACACCTTTTTTCTTATCACCTATGATCTAATCTTTTGAATGATTTAGTCTTAAACATAACTTGGAGTCTTAGGATGTTCTTGAACTTCAAGATCTTGTGATCTCTCTTATGCACTTTCACTAGTTCCTTCCTCTTGATTTTCTTGATTCACTAGAATGATCTGAACTTGATTTGAAGTTTGAACTTTCTTTCCTTTATTTGAACTATCATTTTGATCATTTGAATCATATCCACAGTTTTTGGATGGTCTAGCTATGTCTTCATCAACCTTGACATTTTCACTTTCAATTACTTTCCTCAATCTCTTATTGTAGCATCAGTAGGCCTTGATTTTAGTAGAGTAACCAAGAAAGATTCCTTCATCACTCCTAGCATCAAACTTTCCTATATATTCATCTCTTTGGATATAGCATCTACTCCCAAAAATTTTGAAGTATCTAACAGTAGGCTTGTGACCATACCATAGCTCATAAGGAGTCTTACTAGTATCACCTTTGACTTGTACCTGGTTGAGTGTGTAAACAACAGTACTCATAGCTTCTCTCCAGTAGATATGAGGAACATTTCCTTCCAACATCATAGTTCTAGCAACTTCTTCAATTGTCTTGTTCTTCCTTTCCACAACTCCATTTTGCTGAGAGGTCTACGATGCAGATAATTGTCTCTTTATCCCATGTTCTTCACAACAAGAATTAAACTCACCGGAAGTGAATTCACCACCTCTATTTGATATTAGACATTTAATCTTTAGACATGTCTCTGTCTCAACCATAGCCTTGAAAATTTTGAACTTCTCTAGAGCTTCAAATTTTTCCCTTAAGAAGGCAACCCACATCATTCTAGAATAATCATCAATAAGTAACATGAAATACCTATATCCTTGTAAACTTATAACTCTAGAAGGACCACACAAGTCAGTATGCACAAGCTCCAACACTTGATTTGAACAACTTTGTTTGCTCTGAAATGAAACTCAAGTTTGCTTCCCTAACTGACATTCCTTGCATATAGCATTTGTAGGTTTCATCAACTTAGGAATATCTCTCACAGCCTGAGTATAACTTATCTTGATAATATTGTCAAAGTTAACATGACACATTCTCCTATGCCACAACCAACTTTCATCAACTTGAGCAATCAGACAACTTTTACTAGAAGCACTCAGGTGAAGGATATTACCTTTTGTTTTTGTACCTGATGTAATCACATTTCTGGAACTTCCCAATATTATGCACTTTCCATCCTTGAATTGAAGATTGTATCCCTTATCAACCATCTATCCAACACTTAAAAGATTATGCTTCAGACATTTCACATATAGGATGTCATCAGTATTATGCTTACCATCAAGAGAAATGCATCCTCTGCCATGGATTACACCTGCTTTTTCATCACCAAATCTTACAACACCACCATCATACTTGTCCAAGCTCACAAACTTACTTTTATCACCTGTCATGTGATGAGAGCATCCACTGTCAATCACCCATTCATCTTTCTCTTCAACTCTTGTAGCTAGGGATTTCTCCACATTTGTACTAGCAGATTCAGTAGACACATGATTATTTTCCTTGATAGAAATAAATACCCATTTTTCCTCACTTACATTCCCTTTATTAGATTCATCATTTGTCACACCTTCATCAATAGCATAATAACACTTCCTTTGAAATCTAGGCTTGTTAGGTCTTGACTTAGGAACTCTTTCCAGACACCTTGATGCAAAATGACCTATCTTATTGCAAGAAAAACATTTAATAGGAAACTTCCCTTTATACTTACCTTCTCCTCTAGCTTCTCTCTTAACAATAAGTTCTTCAAGCTCATCCACTTTTCTCTCTTCTTCTTCAATCTCTCGCATTTCCTCCTCATACTTGAATATCTTTCTAGAATAACTTTCTCCCAGATCATATATCTTTGTTTATCCCTTCCAGAAATAGTAGCTTTGAATGAAAATTCTATCATAGGAAGAGCATCACCAAATTCACTCAAGTTCTCAAAAGCAGTAAGCTTACCAATCAACATATCTCTCATTACATTTGTTATAGTCTGGAGCTCCTCAATAGCAATAGCTTTGACTTTGTATGCAGTAGGCAAGGATCTGAGCACTTTAGCAACAATCTTTAATTCTTCCAATTGTCTACCAACACATCTGATACCACACACAAGTTCATTCACTCTTTGCATGAAAGAAGTAATGTTCTCATCATTACCCATTCTCAACATTTCATATTTCTCTTTCAGACTTTGCAACTTAGCAATCTTCACATTAGCATCACCTTCATACAAAGTTTCCAACTTTTTCCAGATCTCATAAGTAGTCTTCAGATCTATAACATTTGTCATCTCAAAATCAGTCAAAGCATTCAACAATGCTTCCTTAGCCCTGATATTGTACTCAACATCCTTAATCTTAGCAACAGTAGAAAGACCATTTTGTGGGATAACATACCTATTCATCGTAATGTTCTAGTAGGGTTCACCAATGCATCTCATATGACACTCCATTTGAGTCTTCCACAGAGAATAATTCATTCCATCAAATCTCAGACTATCCTTCTTATATCTCACCATCCTAGATCACCTCAAGCTATTAAACTTCTTCCAAGGAACCTTCTCTAATACCAATTGTTGGAAACACAAGGCAAGACAACTGTGAGGGGGGTTGAATTAGTTGTCACATAAATTTAAACTTATTAACCTTATTCTCAGATATGATTAATAACCATGAAAGCATACATCATCAACACATCAGAAACACACATAACACCAAGATTTTTTATGTGGAAAACCTGTTAGGGGAAAAACCACAGTGGAGGTCAGTCCACAAGATTATACCCTGTTAAAAGTATAAAGAAGAATAAATGGGGAATGCACATGCATTTAGGCACTCTGCCTAGAGCTCACTGCTCAAATACAACAAGGCTTACTGCCCAAAGAAAGACACACTATCTTACAGAAACATTCGAATTGCATCCATATGATTTTGAATTGAGAAAATAGCATCTGCTAATGCCTGATTACAGTTTTGGTTAAGCACATGAATACTTCTTCACACTCTACTCACTCTTCTTCACACTCTGCTTCTTCCTTCAAATGATTAGGACATCATTTGCACATCTCATACACGTGCATGCCTTCAAATGGAATAAACAATCACTTATATATATCAGCAACAAGAAATTACATCGCTACATGCTAGCTTCAACAAAATAATAAAACATATGCAAACTATAGGCCCAAAAGAACTAATAATTTTCAATGCGAATCGACCAATGTCGGCCACAACATAATGAAGACCCAAAACAAAATCCTCAAACATGAAACACCTTAAAAAATTAAACACCTTCAAAAATTATTCCACGAAGATCCACAACATGCTACAAACACCCTGTCGGCCATGATCATGAAAAACATGAACACGCAAGAGAAAATCACCAATCGTGAGCACAACGATCAATGTGGACGTGCAACACAGATAGAACACGATCTAGAAACATCCACAAACATCATGAATCACCAGAGAAGCATCCACAATGTAACTGAACTTACTAGAATCACATTATCTTCATTCAGGAACATCAACTGAAGCAATAGAATAACCGTCAGAACACAATTGCCCATAACTTGGTCAAATCTTCATGCGGATCTCTGAAACTTAACGTAGATAAACTAGATATACTCGAAAACAAACCCTTTAATCCACAACCTTTGATCATCAACGTACTGAGCTAACCAATAGACTGAACTTCACTGCATCACTGACAACCTGCAACTCATTTTATTATAATTTTCTCAATATCCTCGACATATACAACCTTTAAGACATTAATACCAATAGTGTTGACATCAATGACAACCACATATCAACAACATCCAACACCACATGCCTACCCATGTGTACTATGATAAACTTATAACATAAGAAAATTAGTTATTCTACATATATTTAAGTGTGTCCATCCACCAATGTAAACTAGCTTTCTTGATGGTCATGCTTTCTTATTCATATTGTTTACCACCTACTATGGTAGACTTTCTTTTATATTTTACTTGTTTATCTACAATTGACAAAATGTTCGTGATAGTAATTTTTTCTTTTTGATAGCCTACATTGATGTTGTTTACTAGTAGATTTTTCATTAATGTAATTTTCTCTAAATAATTCCCCTTAAAAAACCATTGAAAAATGTAAGATGTGATTCATTCTTTTTCTTATTTGAAATCAAATGATCTTATTTAGTTATAATGAATAAAATAAGACTTATAAAAATGATATATATTCTAATATAATAATCTAAGATTATTTTTACTTAATAATGAATAAATCTTGTTTGAAAAAAAATATTATTATTTTTAACATAATTAATATATTTTTCTAATTAAATTTCAATTATAAAAAAAAAATATTTTAAAATATTAATTACCTTCGAATCTCATATACAAATATGAGACAACATACTTTCAATTAAGACTCATTCATATTCCATATCAATAAATCCAATACATTTCTTAAAAATGGAGGTGCAAAACATTATACAGCATATAAAGTAAGTGTTTCAAACATAAGGTTTTTCATGTAGAATGTAGTGTACAGAAGAGTACTAGCATTCATCGACATAACTTTAAAGAAAGGTGTAAAAGGGCAAATTATGGGAAATGTGACGCCAATAAAATTTAATCCCTCCCTTTACAATTGAATTAAATCAAACTGGTCCCAAACTAATGGTCGGTAGGGTTCATTACTTTACCTGAATGGTTAACTGAATTTGTCAGAAAAAATATAAACTTCCTTTAAAAAGTAAAGATCGACTTTGGACAACAATAACGGTGTCAATGATTACACAAATTACAAGTTTAACCATATTGTCCCATCATGGTACTACCAATTAAAATAGAGAGACACTTACATACTATTTTAAATCAATTAATTAATTATGTGTGTGAAATTGATGGTTATATTTAGAAAAGAAGTAAAGGCTAGAGGAGCTTAAGACGAGGAAAATAAAATTTATTCGAAAGCATGCAAACGGTGGTCAATTTTAAACTATTATAATAAGTTTTATGATATCTCATTTGAGAGTGAAATTATATAAAAAAAATTTAAGTTTCATAGTTAAATGTATTTTTTATAAATATTATTTGTTTAAAAAAATTGTGTATGTATGGGATTATTAGTGTCATGGTAATTTCTCTTCTTTAAGAGTAGGTTTAAAATTTGAATATAAATTCTAATTATTTACTAAGGATTTTTTTATGTATTGTATAAAATTGTAAAGTTGTATGTAGATTAGAGGGTAGTAAGTAAATTAAGAGTAAATATGTATTGGTGGTTTACTTTAACAATCAAATGTGAGTCATAACAAAGTTGAAAATTATTTAAGAAGAATTGGAATTGACATAAATTACAGATAGATTATATGTATCTAACCTTTCTAACCAGACTTTGCTTCTTAATTTTATTTTTGAAAAATCACCATTTCAAAAAAAAAACTTTTTTAATTGAAAAGTGTAGTAAATATTATATATTTATGTATTACTTTGTAAATTTATGTTAATTATTTGACATAGAAATGACTATTAAATTTAAGTAAAGTGATTTTTATACACATGATCAATCTATCATAAAACTCATTGTGATATTGCTATTAGGATTCAACCGTGTAGTTTTACGAGTCAAACTCATTGGCCCATATTTTATGAGTAGTGGTTCACAAGAACCCATCTCTCGTGATAATGAATGGTCCACTTAGCACTCATTGCATCTAGGTGATGCTCACAGAGGTGAAGCACTGGGCCTGGGAGGTCACCCATCCAAGTACTAGCTCAAGCACGCTTAACCACAGAGTTTTCCTTGAGATTAAGCCCACTTAGCTTGCAACCCCATTTGCAAAACTCCTTGCTATAAAACACTTCTCCTCTTAATATAAATTCGCCAAAAAGACTAAATCTTGAAAAGTATCAATATTGAGTATATATAAGAGAACCAAGAAACAATAAAATGCAAAATAATATAATAGCAAAAATAAACATTGTTTTCTTATTTTTATTTTCTTACACAGCATATTAATACAAGACCTGTCTATAATTATTTGGCATGCACACAACAGTTTTTACTAACAGTGCCGCAGCAATTACAAATAGAAAGCAACTTAAAAACTGCTAGGAAAGATTAAAAAAACGACAAAAATACCACAAATTACAGCCACCAGACCTAAAAAAAACCTAAACAGTAACAGCAGCAAAACCAAGACCAAAGTCAAGGTTGTACCGAACCAATTACATCACATAGGGAAATGTGATTTTCTTTATTGGCGAACAAGCCGAAAAAATACCTAAATATCTTTAGGGAGATTCCATACAATCACTTTTTGCAGCTACCGAAAGGGCCTCAAACGCTTGCGGGCATTGCTAGATGGACTGTGCTCTGCCTCACAATTATGCACAGTGCAGAATGTTTGCAGTACAGTCAACAGGAGCACAACAAATCCAACCAACAATGCCACCACCTTCCAAGGACTTGACAGATACTCCGAATAAAGTTCCGACAACTGAGTCTTAATTTTGCTTTTATAGTAATTTTTTATTAGCACTTCTCTGATTTGAGCTTTCAGGCCTCCGGGAAGCTCCAGAAAACCTGCAAGAAAGAAAGGCTTAGACATACCGTCCCACATCTTGGCCACGTAGTCGTCCGTGATCATCATGCTCTGTCGATCAATGACGTGGCTTTCTCGCAGCAAGGTGACGTCTTCCGGGGTGTCGATGAGGCAGTCCATCAATTCCACGTAGTTTGTCACGTGTTTCTCTCGACCCGCGTCATTGAACTCCAACGCCAGCAAATTCCTCAACAGCACTTCAGTGTAGGTGTCTGAAATTGTTATCTGAGGAAGATAAAGCGTGTCCAAGCTCCTGCAAAATCTGATCTTACCTGGTCCCTTAAACGATTTAAACTTAATCCCGGCCTTCATCAGCTCCTTTGCGTTGTATTTGTCCAGAAAATCTCGTCGACCACGTTTGGCTGGATGACGATAGCAACAACTGAACACTACAGCAACCATGTTGCCCATCGCATTCGAAACCCACTGATACAGAGTCGGAGAGGACCCTGCTTCCACCCCGCTAACCTGGACGAAGGAAGAGACATATTTGTGGATATAGCCCAGCAGATGCTTTTCATTAAAATCTGGCTTTTCTATATCAGATACCTGAAAGGAAGATATACGGCTGATTTGAGAGGGGAGAAAAGATTCAAGTGTCCGCGTCTCCTGGGCAATCTTCTCCAATTGTATGAGAAGGGAAAGAGGGATCTGGTTTTCTAGCTTGACAATATCACACCTTATGCTTGCCTTTGCAGGCACGATAATGTCATTGGACGCTCTGCTGCGCACACTAGACTCCGTTCGACCATCATCGAAACCAGATTTAAGAAAGTAGGAGAGAAAGAGGGCGTCGACCATCATCATCCACGCAAAGTTTGGAATATCGTTCTCCTCTATCTTCCAGTCGTAGAAATCTTGGAATTCGGATATCATATCGGACTGGCTCACTCGTGCGAACAATTTTTTGATTAGGGCAGGATCGTTCCCAGCTGCCTCCCTTGTCGACCTGAGCTTGTACATTTCCATCTGGGAAAGATGGGTGAGGCGTTGGTGGAATGGCCCCACGGATTCATCTTTGAGTGAGAAATGGTGGTAAGGACCCAGCGACACCATTTGAGGAGCGTAAGCCTCTGCCTTAGCATTCATCAGAGCCTTTGGTAGACGCACAGTAGCTCGATCTGCTGGAATGGCCTGCGCAGTGGCCTCCAGAAATTTTTTGACCTCTTCAGACCATTCTTCTGAAATCAGTTTGTTTTCAACCATTGCACAGGAAAAGGAGGTCGCGAGTTCGAATTGGTACTAATCCATTAGCTTCAGTAGGTAGAGGTGAGAGAGGAATTACCCAAGTCCAAATCTACGATTACAACTATGGTGGGAGAGAAGAGGGATGTAAAGGAATGGTGGTATGCTTTTCGTGAGGCTCAAGAATTCCTACTTCCATTTTCTCGGTCCCCACGAAAGAGTAAAGAGAGAGGCACCGTTGTTTTCAGACTATTGGAATATTTTGAAGTCCACAAGCACCATGCTTAAATGCTGATTAAATGCTGCCTAATTTTTCAACAAATTTTTTTTTTTTCTTTTTTAGACTGCAGGAATCGGGTAGCACGACCCCTTATAAACTTTTTAACGTGACCGGCGGCGCTGGTGCGACACGCCCTCCGGTACCACGGGGGTGGGGGAGACTAGACCTCGTGACCAACCTCCTGCAACAGGAAAGATTTAGCCAACCGAGCTAGGGCCCCAACCCCAATTTTTCAACAAAATTTAGTGAAGTCTGTTTTTTTTAATTTTTCAATGATAAAAATATTTTATAATATTATTTTTATAATTGTGGTACTTATAGAATGATTTTGTTAATAAAGATATATGAAAGCAAGCGAATATCCACTCTTCTGAAATAGTACTTATTTAATAAGTACCACTCACATATTGAAAATATAGATCAAAAGACTTATAAATGTTATAAATGTAGAGCAAAAAATTGTTATTGTTGGATATTTAAAAAAAATATTAATAAAGAATTGTTAAAATATTTTAAGTTTGATATAGAATGTTATTTTACTTGGATTAAGATTATAGTCTGTACATTTTCTTAAGTTTGATTTATAGTGTTGGTTTATTTTAATGTCATAATAGTAAGTTTTAATTTCTTCCATAGCTTGTAATTTAATCATGTAACTTAAAATACTTCAATTTGATTTGACCATCTTCTACCAACACTCTAATAAAATAAAAAATATCAATGTGTTTAGAATAGTTATGGAAGACTTAGATTTTTTGTTATGGAAATAGCATAATTATATTCACAATATATTTTAGTTGACATGCATTGTGGTTGCTTTAAAATTGCTAACACTCTTCTCAACTAAATAGTTTCACAAGCAATTAAAATAGTTGTAATGTATTATGCCTCACTTGTAGAAAATGAAATTATTAACTATTTATCTTATTGCACTTGATGCCATATTAAACACATAGCTTGAAGCACTTTAGCAAGCATCGATAGATTGTACCCAATTAGTATTTATGTATTCTTGACCAAACCTAAATTGTTAGATGGTGTATACAATATGCTATAATTATACATTCAAGCATACACAAAGTCACTAATTGGTGTTGACTAAACCATGTTTCTTAAAACAATGAGAGCACAAAACTATTCACCCAAAGATTATATATCTATAAAGAGTATTGAATATTTGTTATGTCTCCCACACATAAAATATTTAACCAATGTACAATATAATTTTATATGTGGACCCAAATAAATACTTAATTTGACTAAACATGTCTCTAAAAACACACCATAAAAAGTAATTGTTTTACATAATTAAAATATATATTTTCTTGTACAAGATGTACAACACCCCTTTTCTAGCATTACATATCACTCACCTAAATATAAAATTATTAACACACAAACAACCTAAAGAATTTAATAAAATATAAATATAAAAATTAATTATTATTACTAATGTAAGAAATCTATCAAACTGTTAATAAAGAGTAGTTAAAAATACATTAAATCAATATTATGGCCATAATAATAAGTATTTTAGTTTTTCAATAAAATTTATTAAGGCTTCTTGCATTGATAGGATTATTTATTTATATATATATATATATATATATATATATATAACCCAAAATACTCATTGTTATTTTAAAAAGTGTAATATAGTCTTATCACCACAGCTTTTGACCCATTCAATGTGGATATTATAGCATTTAGATTAGTGCAAACAATAAAAAAATATTTATCATAGAGAATAAATAAGAAATTAAATGGAATCATATATATGTTAGATTAGTGACATTTGTATATTTATATATTTTTATTTAATTTTATAAAAAGAGTATTATTATATATATCAAAAAATTAATATAATTTAAATTTAAGTTTTCTATTTTATGTTGTCTTTTTAGTTATTACACATATTTTATATATTTATTTATTATCTTTATTTAACTGATTATACATTTGTATATATTAATTTTATTTATTTATTAATCATATTTATATATACATATATTTTTACAAATTATTTATAAGATGTAGTTATTGAAATTGAGATTTAATCAATCTTTATTTTTTTTATTTAAGACTGAATAAACATAAATTGATGTGATATATCATTATATTCTTATATTCAAAAAGATTTAAATTGGTACACTAAAAAGAATCTAATTGCATGTCTTAAAAATCTTAAACACAAAACCTTTTTCAAAAAAAAATTAAAAACAATTATAATTTCTAAATAATATATAATTTAAACATGATCTTCAAAATAATGATAAACTTTTTTAAAAAAATTGAAAAAAACTTTAGTTTTTAAATTATGTACTTACTCGGGCTTTTGGAGAATTTCGGCGAATGAGGAGCTGTGTGTGGGAGAAGAACAGCAGGCCCGCGACCTGGTAAGGGCTGCGGCCTGTTCCTTTTGTTGATCTGCCTTGCTGGTGCTGCGCAGGTGTGAGTTGCGCCTGGTTTCATTTCGTGGGCCTCCTTTTTGCTGTGTGTGGGTGGTTTCGGTGTGGGAGGGGCTCGGTTGTCTGGGGGTTTCCGTGGCCCTCTCTTCCTTTTTTCTTCTGCGTTGCCTTTGGCTGTCTTTCTTTGTTGGTGGGGGATTTTTCTTGTTTCTTCAAGGGGGGTGTGGGCTTTGCTCTCTGCATGCCCTAGTGGGGTTGTGCAGTTGGGGTTTTCTTTTTGTGGTGGTGGGACTGTGGTCTCCCCTCCGGTGTTTTCTTTTTGTGGTCCTGCATGGCTCCTTGTGGGATTCCTTTTGGGGGCAAGGGGTTGTCTTTTAAGGATACTGTGGCGGAAGGCAGTCCATCTGTGCTTGTGCATGCAAATCCAATTTTTGGTGAAAATGGATCAGGAATGGGAGAGCCATCTTACCTGTCTGGAGGGTTTAGGCCTTCAAAGGTGAATGGGTGTCTGGCTAAGAGTGATAATAGGCCGATTGTTGAGATTCAGCCCGAGTCCGTTGTAGATGATATCAATTATCTATCAAATCATGCTTTGATCTGTAAGTTTTTGGGGATCCGGGTGTCTTTTCCCTTTCTGGAATCGTGGGCTCGTCGAACCTGGTCTCCAGAAGGGGATATGGATGTAATGTTGGCAGCCAATGGCTATTTTCAAGTGGTTTTTTCTTGCATGTCGGACAGAAATAAAGTATTTGAAGGAGGGCCCTATTTCTACAACCAAGTGGGCCTTTTCATCAAGCCTTGGCATGTTGGATTCAATCCTACAGAAGAGCTTCCTTCACGGGTTCCAGTTTGGGTGTGATTACCGTGGCTTCCTTTGGAATTCTGGAGAGAGGACATTTTCAGCTTAATTGCAAGCCAGCTTGGAAAGCCAGTGGGTCCTTCAAGACAGACTATGGAAAAGAAGGTAATTACCTATGCCCGAGTATGTGTAGAAATTGATTTGAATAAGCCCTTGCCTGATTCTATAGAAATTCGGTTGGGATCAAGCTCTTGGATTCAACAGCTTGATTATGAAACACTTCCGTTCCGTTGCCGTTTGTGTCATGAATATGGGCATTTGCAGAGGATGTGTCCCAAATCTAAGCCTATAGAAGATTCAAAACTGAGGTCAGCTAGTGCACCTCCTAATCAAGATAAAGGGAAGGCCCCCATGAGGGAGGACAAGGAGGGTTTCATTCCTGTAAGAGCTCGTAATAAGGGTCGAGGCCAAAAGAGGACCTTTAAAGACAGACAAGTAGATGAGGTTTTCAATAGGTTTGATGCTCTAGATGATCTGGAACAGTTTGATGGAACTATTGCTAATATGCCTACTGGAAAAGATCTCTTGGAGGCAGGGGAAATAGGTGGGGAGGAGGACAATGTCATTCAAACCAATCTGCAAGAAGGTGGGATTGGGATTCAGATGGATAAAGACTCCTCGGTGAGGCCGATGGAGGAATTGGGAGCCAGTGGAGGCATGGCGTTGCAGGAGATTTCTGCTCCTTCCCGACCTAAGTCCTGTTCTGGGAAAGATCAGCAGGAGGAGAGCAAAAGCAAGGGATCCCCTTCTGTTTTAGGTATTCATCAAAAGACTATTAAAAAAGATGCTTCAGGGAAGTCTCTTAAGGTGGGGAGGAAAAAAGATCAGGAAAAGGTGAAGTTAGTAGGAGAGACTTTAGTGGAGTCTGGTTCGGTGAAGACCATTGATTCCCACTTTCCTCTATCTCAGAAATGATTGTTCTTTCATGGAATGTAAGGGGGTTGAATAGCATCCCTAGACAAAAGGCTATTCGGGAATTGATTAAGTCGTACTCGCCTGAGGTGGTTTTTATTCAGGAGACTAAGTTATCTGTTGAAGGGATGTTTTCCACGGCTGCTAGGATTTGGCCTAGAAGTCTTTGTCAATGCATTGGTGCTCAAGGAAGTTCGGGAGGTTTGGCTTTGTTATGGGATCCTCGCAAGCTAGTCCCGCTATGGTGGATATCTAGTAGGTCCTCTATTTCTGTTGCGGCCACATGTTGTGAAACTGGTGAGACTCTTCTCTTCACTAATGTCTATGCTCCAACTGACTTCATGGGAAAAGTTTTACTTTGGTCACATATAAGATATGTTCGTTCCTTTGCTCCTTTGTTCCCGTGGATTATAGCAGGAGACTTTAATGCAGTTTTAAGTTTGGAAGAGAAGCGTGGAGGTAATCCTAGGCTCGACCCCTCTGCGAGCCTTTTGAGAAGTAATATTGAAGGTTTGAAGGTGGTGGATATTACACCTTCCAATGGTTTGTTCACTTGGAATAATAGAAGATGTGGGGCGGAGGCGATAGCAGAAAGGTTAGATAGGTTTCTTGTGTCCTGCTACTGGATGGCGGATTGTTGGAATACCAGATCGGAGATTTTGGACTGGAGAGGTTCAGATCACTGGCCAATTCTGTTGTCTGCCTCCAAGTTTCGAATGACAAAGAATCCCTCTTTCAAGTTCCAGCTTATGTGGTTGAGGGATGCCTCTCTTCAGTATCATATGCTTGCTTGGTGGGGGGAAGGGAAGCCTGCTTATGGCACTGCTATGTTTTCCTTTGTCAAGCAATTACAGTTTGTTAAGTTCAAGCTAAAAAGGTGGAACAGGATGGTTTTTGGCAACCTCTTCACAGCTAAGAGAGATGCTCAGCTGAGGGTGGACACTATTACTCGTCAAATCAGAGAGCAGGGTCTATCTGATGGGCTATTTAGAGAAGAAGCTATGGCGCTAAGAGAATTGGAAGAATGGGAGCTACGCGAGGAGATCTATTGGAAACAAAAAGCTCGGATCGATTGGCTTCAGGAAGGGGATAAAAACACCAAGTTCTTCCACAACACTGTAAAAGATAGAAGACATGGGAGTGCCCTCAATTCTCTCATGACAATAGAAGGGACTTTGGTTTCCTCTCAGAGGGAGATTGCCCTTGAGGCCACTCGATTTTTTGGCAGTCTATTTTCAGAGGACTCTGATCCTGCTGGGGTTGAGGAGGATTTGGTGTTGGAGTGCATCCCCCCATTGTCACTCCGGAAATGAATGAGGCTCTCATTAAACCTGTCTCTCTATCTGAGATAGAAGCAATGGTTTTTGGTATGAAAAAGGGTAAAGCCCCAGGACCCGATGGTTTTCCTATAGAGTTTTTTCAAGCTTTTTGGGATATTGTCAAGATGGATCTCTTTGAAGTGGTGCAAGAATCGTATAGCAATAAGCAGATGCTTAAGGCTTTGAATGCTACCTTCCTTGCCCTCATCCCTAAAAAGGAAGGTGCTAACTCTATTAACTCCTTTAGACCTATTGCTTTGTGCAATGTCACGTACAAAATAATCACTAAAGTGATAGCTGAACGATTAAAGCCATGGCTCAGTAATCTAATCTCTGAAGAGCAAGGGGGATTTGTTACAGGAAGGCAGATTTTGGATGGGGTTATTATAGCTGCAGAAGTTGTGCACTCTATGGCGGCATCAAAGGAGAAAGCCATGTTCATAAAGCTTGACATGGCCAAGGCTTATGATAGGGTCAAATGGAGTTTTTTGCAAAGAGTTCTCCAAGCCTTTGGTTTTGGGAGGGAGTGGATTAGTTGGGTGATGAGCTGCATTACTTCACCCTCTTTTGCTATCCTGATCAATGGTGAACCTACTGATCTTTTTGGGGCGACCAGAGGCCTTAGGCAAGGGGATCCTCTTTCCCCTTACCTCTTCATTTTGATGGCGGAGGGCTTGGGAAGGTTTCTCAAGTATCAAGTTAGGCAGGGTCTGATTCAGGGTTGGAAGTGGGGGCATGGCATTCCTCCTTCTTCTCACCTCCAATTTGTGGATGATACGTTTCTGATGGGGGTAGCTAGAATTCAGGAGGCAACTAATTTTCGAAGAGTTCTGGATATTTATGGGAAAGCTTCAGGACAAAAGATTAATGAAGAAAAGTCCCATATCTTTTTCTTCAATACCCCTGCTCTTATTCAAGCTAGGATTGCTCGGATCTTGAGGTTTCAAATTGGAACTCTTCCTTTTGTGTATCTTGGAATCCCTCTTTCCGACGAAACACTGTCAAGAGGTGTGTGGCAGGGAATTTTGGATAAGTTTTGGAGCAAGGTGAGTCATTGGACCCACCGGTGGCTTTCAACTGCTGGTAGAGTGACTCTTTTGAAGTCCGTTGTCCAGGCTCTTCCTATCTATAGGTGTCTTGTGCAGACTGCCCCGGCTGGCTTTGTCAAGGATTTTGATTCCCTTTCCAGACAGTTTTTATGGACAGGTAATTTGCTTTCCTCCAAGTGGAGTTTGGTCAAATGGGATTGTGTTTGCAGATCAAAGCAGGATGGGGGCCTTGGCTTGCGGAAAACGAGTTTGATCAGTAGGGCTCTTGCTGCTAAGCTCTTTTGGAGATGGTGCACTTGCCAGGATCAAGGATGGGCTAAGATCCTTAATGTTAAGTACCTTGGTGGGGTGAATGGGAAAGATGTACCAAGATACAATTTGACAGGAAGGGGATCCATGGTTTGGGATTCTTTGAAGAAAGGAGCGCAGCTTGTCAAGAAGGGTCTTTTTTGGATTTGTAATCGGGGTTCAGATGCCTTGTTCTGGGAGGATTCTTGGGACGGATTCCCTCCTATCTTATCTCAATACCCGCACCTTCAATCTCTTTGTGATAATTTTCTTGCTGCTGGCTGGAGTAAAGTGGAGGATTTTAAGGTGACTGTAAGGATGGGCCGTGGTGAGGGAGCTAGATGGAAAGAACCTTGTGAATGGCCTCCAGGGGGCTCTGAGGGTGAGAGGGAGACTCTTGCTAGGATTCTTGTTGGTAGAGCTTGTAACTCTTTGAGAGAAGCTGATACCCTAGCTTGGGGACCTAATCCGAAGGGGAAGTTTTCTGTGGCATCTGGCTATCAAGAGTTAGAAAGATTAGCGTTTGATAGGTTTGACAGTTCCTGGTGGAAGCAAGTTTGGAATAATTCTGCTTGGCCTAAATGTAATTTTTTCTTGTGGCTAGTGGTGCAAAATAAATGCCTTACCTGGGAGAATCTTCAGAAGAGGGGCCTTCAGGGGCCTTCTATCTATATTTTATGTAATAAAAGTGATGAAAATAGCTCACATCTCTTTTTCCACTGCTCTTTCACCAGGGCAATTTGGCACTGGTGGTGGGAAGCTTGGGAGCATGCCTGTATTCATGCTAACTCTCTGGCTGAGTTCTGGAATAGTATTGGTAGACCCCCTTCTAAGACCTCCTTTCTCGAGGTGGCCTGGGACATTGGTCCAGGTTTTATTATCTGGCAGGTGTGGCTGGAAAGGAACCGCAGGATATTTCAAGATAAGTCGAAGATGGTGCAACAGGTGTGGTTGCAAGTGATAAATATGCTTCAGGAAACCCTGGCTGCGAAGTGTGATCTCTCTAAGGATATTGATCCTGGAGATGTGCAAGTGGTTCACAACCTGAATATTTCTTGTGCTGGTTGTAGTGATGCCCTGTATAAGAAGCAGCAGGTTAGAAGCAAGCAAGCTAAAAGAAAAGTTTGTAGGGAGGGAAAGTGGTCCCTCCCTCCTCTGGGAACCCTTAAGATCAATACTGATGGGTCTTCTAGGGGAAATCCTGGGCATGTTGGGGTTGGAGGAATTGGCAGGGATTGCTCTGGTGAGATTATTTTCTTCTTCTCTTATTATAAGGGGTTACAGACCAATAATTATATGGAGGCGCTTGCTGTCCTCTTGGCTCTTGAAAGAGGATATGCTCTGGGATGGAGTAAGATTATCTGTGAGTCTGATTCCCAAGTGGTGGTGGATATGTTGAATCTTCAACGGATGGAGAATATGGATTGGCATCTGGCTGTGGTGGGTAGGCAAATTCTTAAGCTGAGTGCTTCTTTGGATGCAGTCTCTTTCTGCTATGTTCCTCGTGAGTGGAATAGGGCTGCGGATTGCTTGGCTAAGTGGGCTTCGAACCGTGGGGAGGGATGGATGGCAGGAGATTGGGCCCATCTGCCTCCGGAGTATGTTCTGGATCTTGAGAGGCTAGTCAAGGAAGATATGGAGGACTAGTTGTGCCCCTTCGTGGGCTTCCTTTTGTTAGTTTTGTTTTCCCTTTTGAGCTTGCGGCCCTTTCTTTTGTACTTTGCTGGTTGATTCAATAATTTTTTACCCCTTTTTATTTAAAAAAAAAATTATGTACTTACTCAACACAAAGCCACTTTTTAAAATAATCCTCATATTAAATACAAAAGTAATTATAAAGAAAACTATAATTTCCAAATGACGTAATCTAAACACATCCTTATAATTAAACATAAAAAAATTTCAAAATGAAGTTGCCAAAATTTAGATAAAGCGCACAAGAATTTATAAAGCAAACTGTAATTACTTTTCTCTTTTGTGGGGTCTCACAAATTTAATAAATATTTTTTGAGTCGCAGGGAAAGCATGGACCCATTTCCACTTCTTTCTCAACTGAAACAACTGATTGATTACATTTCAAACAAAGGTTTAAATTTAATTTATTACAGTTTATTGTGTCATGTATTTTATACGTGAATGGGCGCCAATGTAGGGGTGAATTTTCTTAATTTAGATGTTTATTGTGGAAGGTGATGTTCTTTATATATGATTTTACATATCGTATTATTTAATTTTAGATGATTTACTCAATAAAAATAATATTTCTTACTAATTTTGTTATTTACATTTAAATAAGTAATTTTAGATATATGTAATTATTACTTTAAAGGGTAAACGTTTTTTACTCAAACCTATGAATTGGTGAACGAGAGACCCCATCCTCAATTTAAAAATTCAACATTTACACTCTAGTGTGGTTTGAACCTTCGACAAGAACAACACCGCAACTTAACCATCATACTATGCTATTGTTGGCAACTTAAGATATATGTTAAAGGTTAATTTAATATTTTTAAAATTTTATGGAAAATTTTTAATAATAGTCAAGATTGTTAGATTAAATTTAATTTTACATATATTATTAAAATGATAAAAAATGTATATTTAGAAAAAAAATGTTTTGATTAGTTTTAATTTATTTATTTTTTGGATAATAGTTAGTTATAAGTGGAATATTCTAATATGGAAGATTGCAAATAATCTTATCTTTGTTTGATTATTTCTATACACATCTTCTAAAATTAATTTTGACTTATAATTTTCTCATTCTTTTACCCTAGTTAGATTCACAACTAAAAATGACTTTTAAAATTTCAAAGTTCAAAATTCAATTTGACCTGCTACCAACTCCCTTTGACTAACTATTATGTGTCAACAAACCCTAATTTACTTTTACACATTAAAATCAAGAGCTTTCATTCTTGCACTATCATTTCTTCTTCACCCATATAATTATGATGTGAGTCAAACCAAAAAACATCATACCCCTTGAGTAATTATCTTTTTCACTCATATTATGATGTGAATTCATTTTCTTAAAGTTCATAAAACTCTCAAGCGAATCAAATATTTATATTATCACCTCGACCTTGTCAGTTTTTGCAAGAGGGTAAGTGCAAGCTAATGTGCCCACTTTTAGTGGAAGTGCGGGGCTTGAAATAAAACCTAACAAGAATGGATCCCTATTTTATAAAAAATGAATACTAGTTTAGGATTAGGCTCTTGAATCTAAACTTCTACCATATAAAACAAGTCCTCATTCTAATTTTAAAAGGAGTATTCATTCTAAATTTTAAAATGGGTGTATTTTTTTCAAACGAAAACATGTTTTAAAGTGGCTACATGTTTCATAAAATTTGAAATTTAAAATTGGATGATTTTTCTTTTTTTAGGAAAACCCGACCCTCAACCTTTGGCCCATAAGTACATTAAGATTTTTCTATTTCTTTCATAATTTTTTGACAAAATTAAAACTAATTATAGATGACAATGTCTAATTTTCAAATATAGGACATTTTTTTAATAGGTTTATGAGAAAAATGGTTCATAAACTTAAAATTTCGAGTATTGTATTTTTTCATAACTTTTAATTTTTAAGTTTTGAAAAAAATTATATGTCATCAATCTAGACATCATTCTTTACACTTGATGAAAATATATCATTTTATGATCATGTTAGTTAAAATTATGTTTGTCGTACATGAGGGGTTTTCAAAAATGACAATTGGGACCAATAAAAATAAATAAAAAATATCATTATCAAACTTCACCATAATACACATTTTCCTATAAAAAGAATTATAAAAATACATTTATTTAGGTCAAATCATTATTTCCATAGATGTGCATATTATGTATCTAAAAAGGTGATTTTTGTACATTCTATGCAAAATTAACTTGTGTCATCAAGCATTAGAATAAATTACATATTTGAAAAATAGACTCAAAATCCTAGTACATTTCATATTACTAGACTTTCTTAAGATTCTATATATAAATGCTTCAATTTTTTACTCCAACTATGACAAACATTGATTTTCAAGAAAAACACTTCCACTTTTTGACCAAAAAATGGAGCAAACTTTTCGTACTTACCTAGAACTTTTCATTTTCTTTGTCACTTTTACTTGATTTCATCCTTCAACTTTTTAGTTTCTTCCCTTATTTGTTTTCTTATAGATTCATTATCTATGGAACCAATCTCCCCACTTCCCATATAACCTTATGCACACTTTAGGATTAAGGGCATAACATTAATTGAAGAAATCAAAAGACAAATTACATATTGTTTTGTTAAAAAATTGCTATGGTGAAATTTATTGTAGGACTAATCACTTAAGATCATTATGAAGTTGAATATATGAGTTGATTTTAATTATTTCTTCTAAATGTTAAACAAGCCCAAATAATCATACAAATATTTTCTTACATATGTTCATATATTTTTATGAAAAATACAAAGTCTTTGAGAAGAGAGGAAGCTAGAAAGTGACTATCCATAACACTTTAATTTTTTTCAAACATACCAAAGCTATTACAGTCAAATCTAGAATGGATTGATAGATAACTATAGAACTAAACATAGTTGGCTTTAGAATTTACCACAGAACATGTAAAATCATAAATTTTTCTACTTGGAACAATGATTCCCAACTTGTGAAACTTATGCTAAGAACTTGGTCCATGTCTTGCACGAAGTATGAATTAATTTGAGTGTCATCAACTAATACAACTATTAAGTGCCTCTCAACTACCTATTTTTTAATCAAGTAACTGATTGAAGTGTTACACCCTCAATTCTCCCCTGTGATCTAGAAGCACTTCAATAATACCATATTTTATCCAATATCTAGGAAAATTTTGAACAATTACGATTAAATCTCAAACCTTTCATGTTGTAGTTGCTAAAACAAAGAACTATTATATGAACTTATGATATGGTAATCTTATGCTAGTTAGATTCTTAGCAACAACCTTTTTTAAGTTTGTAGAAAGGTAGCAATAGATATTCCATAAAAAAACTTGGCATACATTAGTTAAAAATTTTGAGTAAAAGGTAATTAGATAAAGAAACATGTGTAAGAACCTATTTTTACCATTTTTTAATAAAGGGAAGCAATCATTATAGGTTCGTACGAACCCCTAAAATCAAGTTTTTTTGTCATGCATTCGTTTTTTGTGATTTTTCCTTCCTCACTTCAATTGTAAACCACTATTGTGGCTTCACCCCTTGGTCATTAATCTAGAGAGTAGAAGATCAATTAAAAAGGAAATTAGGGTCCACTCACTTGAAGGAGAAGGGTTTATTGGTTTTTTAACTAGATTATTTCATTATTAAATGTGTAAATAGTTTATTTCACTTGTCTATTAATGTTTAGAAATTATCTGGATATTTATTTTTTATCTTTTCATCTAAAGACTTGCAAGCATCTCATCTAATTATTAAAAAATGTAAAATTATTTCTCTTTTTGTATTTCCATTTCAATATAAAAGTGTTTTATTTTCAATAGATTTACCTTGTAGCAAATTTAGTTTATGCCAAACTATATTCTTTTAGCATATTTAATTTTTATCAAAGTTTTCTTTTGTTATAATAGATTTACTTTCTAGTAAAGTTTGTTCATTTCTAATAGTCATAAAATAGATTTTTTCCATTTTTACCGATTATAGAATAGGTTAGAGTTAGTCAAGAGAATCTTGTAATCCTTAAGAATTAGGATTGTATTGTAGATCACTTTTAGACACCACCTACACTAATTTAAAAATTAAATGGTGAGTAATTTCCATCACTATAATGGCATCATCATTTTTGGCATAATTGTTGAGTAACATAGTAAAATTTAAAAAAATAGGTATTAATACGGTCAATTAAATAAGCATGTGCATAAATATGGGGACCAAAAAGTGGCCAAAACCACTTTTTGTTTCATCCAAGGAATAATGTGAGAATTCTATATAACATGATTGTGAACAAGTTATGGCTTAGTAGTGACCGAGCCTAGGACAATTACTATCGAGCCATATCATGAGTCATGTTATAATGCAAGCACACTATAGAGCACACACATCATTTATATCATAGAGAGAGAGAGAGAGATCTAAGAAGATAGAGATAGAGGACATGGATCTAGAGAGGAAGAGGGAGAGGGAGAGGGAGAGATAGAAGGAGAGAGGAAGAGGGGGAGATAAAAAGGGAGAGTTGATGATAGAGGGGATGATGGAGAGATAAAAAGATAAATATAGAGATAGGAAGTGATATATGGGGAGAGGTAGAGAGAGATGGAGAGATGGGGAGATAGAGATAAATAGAGGGATAGATGGAGAAACATGGAGAGGTAGAGATAGGGTAAGAGAGATAGATAAGAAAATAGAGATATACGTAAGAGGTCTAGGAAGAGGGAGAGAGAGGGAGAGAGGAAGATAGAGGTAGATATGAAGATAGAGGGAGAGAGGAAGAGGGAGAGAAATTGATAGAGAGATAGAGGTAGAGGGATAAATAAATATGGAGAGAGATAGATAGGCAGGTGTTGGAGTTTCCAACTGATTACCCAAGTTTCTCTAAGGATTAGCTAAATCCTATGCTTATGAACCCTAGACTAGTGGCCAACGAACAAGAGATAGATTTTATAATTGTTCTCCTCTACACTTTAGGCTCTACAAAACCAAGGTGGGTTCTCATTTACACATTATTATCAAATTATCACAATGCTTTTAATGACATCAAAATAGATTACAATATTCACACTAACAATGTAGAGGATAAACCTAATGGCTAAATCATCTTCAAACCCTTTATAGCTCTATATTCTAATTGTGTGAAATGCACTTAAAACAAAATCAAAATATTAATTTCAATTTTTAGGTTGATTTTGCCTATGTTTAAAATTTGTGAATTAACCTCACTGATATATTATCCATTACAAAGTCAAGAATGAAATAATTTCTTTGATAACAAACTAAAAACTAACTCAATGGTTTTTATAATCTTATTACCTTACAACAAAACCAGTGAATGGACAATACTGTTAATCTTAACTTCTTTAAGATCCGTAGTACAACCACAAAGTCAAGAATGAAATAATTATCCATTACAAAGTCAAGAATGAAATAATTATCCATTACAAAGTCAAGAATGAAATAATTTCTTTGATAACAAACTGAAAACTACTAACTCAATGGTTTTTATAATCTTATTACCTTACAACAAAACCAGTGAATGGACAATACTGTTAATCTTCTTTAAGATCCGTAATAGAACCACAATATTTTCAACGATTCAACTAAAAGTAATTTTAATCCAATACTTGAATAGAATCCAACTATTAAGCATTCATAATTTAGATAGATTAACAATATTTAAACTAATGGAGAGCGGGAATGGGAGTAGGGAGGATTTTTGAATTCTTCTGAAGGTGCGAGCGATGGCGGGGATGCATCGAATGATGATGATGACTGGTTTTTTGGGGTCCTTTGCAAGTTCCTCCGTCTGGGCGGCATGGTTGGGAGTGGCTCTGCCCTTGCCTATTCCCTGCTCTGGTGGTTTCACCCGCTTCTAGTTCGGTTGACACTGAGTGGGTCGCCCTTGCTAGTGATGCCTGGTTTGGTTGCCTATGTTGGGTGGGCATAGATAAATAGTGCTTTTGATTGGAGGGTTGGTTGTGGTGTTCCCCTCCCTCGGTTTCCTTGTTTGCAGGGGTCTTTTCATTCTCCCCTGTTTGCTCCTTCCGGTCGGTGCTCTGGCCTTGGTGCTGGATTTTTGTATTAAAAGTGACTTTGAGGCTGTGGTTTTGTTATTCTGTTTGGGTTGCACTTCGTTTGTTGCCTTGGATCTGTCTGTTTCCTCTAGTTGGTGACGGGGGTTTGGTGTTGTTGGCGTGCTTAGTTTCATTCTTTGTTGTGCTGCCTTTGCTGAGATCTTCGGCCGTCCTCTATCTGAGTTGGGTATTTTCCCCTTTTGCTATGATATTTCTTGAATCACTTCGGACTCACCTTACTTTCTACGCCTATTCTTTATGGGTTGTTTTGTGGGTGTTGCTGTTGTGGTTTTGGCACAGGCTCCTCTCTACCTGGTTTTGGTCCCATCCTTGGTGTTGCAACCTTTGACTGTCTATTGGACCTTGCTTCTTGGTTGTTGGGTCTCGTGTTGGCATGGGGTTTGCCTGCTGCTAGTTTGGCGTGGGAGGAGTTGTTTTTTGCCGCTTCTCTTGTGGTGGGGAAGGGCGCCACGAAGTCGGAATTTTTGCAAACGAGATATTGTCGGAAAGCTGGTTCGACGAACTTCATAGTGGTGCAGGTGAATTTTCCAGATTTAGTGATTTTTGCCAGATTTTTCAGCTTGAAGGTACAAGTGCATTTATTGCTTGTTCTTGATGTAACTTTTGCCAACGAAGTCGAAATTTTTTTTGGAGAGAGATGAAATTGATCACGATTGATTTCCAGGCTGTTTGTAACCCGGGGTTCAGCTTTGCAAGCTCCTTATTCTGAAAAATTGTAAAAATCACCGTGTGTTATAAACGGTTGATGTTGCTTGTCACTTCCTGTTTGGTGTTGGGTTTTTCATTGTAATTTGCTGGGGGGGTTGCAAAATCAGTTTTTAATACATTCTGGGGGGGTGAAAGGCACAATTTAAGTGCCACATTGTCCTTTTCTTTTGGTTGAGGCGGCGGATCTAAGGCAAATTGAACCACTCACTCCACACAATTATCATACATGGAAGCTAAAAATGACTCAATCCTTACAATCTAAGGCTTATGGCCAATGTTAGATTTTTTGGCCCTGAATTTACAAGGGATTATGAAAAGTTTGTCCATAGATGTAAAATGGATGAAGCACCTAGGGCTCATTGGCTTACATGTATCTGATAATCTGTTGTTTCATATTTTCTAGTGCAAAACACCTAAGAATGTTTGGGACAAACTTGAAGATGGGTATGGTAAAATAAATCATTTCAGAACCTTGCAACTTCAAGCAGAACTACAATCCCTCTCTCCAGAAGTTTTTCCATCAATGCAGGATTCCTAGGCTCAATTCAAGATGATTTTGTCACAGTTGAAAGGATGTGGACATGATGTATCTAGTGATGAATGTATCTTCTTGATTTCATCTAAGTTAAAGGGCCCTTATCAAGTGTTTTCTTCTACTTTCTATTCAAAGCATGGATGCAATGGGGAAAGATTACAAAATGCCTACATTTGAGTTGTTTTGTGAGCGTCTTACTAGGGAAGAGGCCAAAACAATTAAACATTCATTATAATAAATGTTAATTAATCTTGAGTTGGATGCCTTACCTAATTCTAAGAATCATGCTCTAATGGCTCAGTTGTCCAAGGGTAAAGGAAAGAACAAGAAGAAGCCTTCTTTTTTGATCATCTTCTGGTAGTGAGAATCCCTCCAAACCGAAGCCGAAGAGGAATCAGCCTTCCACTCAATCTCCTTCTTCTTCTACCTCTGGAGATTCTTCTTCCAAGTCCAAGAAAAAGAAAAAGATCCTTGTTCATTTTGTGGCAAAACTGGACATGATGCATCTCATTGCTTTAAGAGATTAGAAAAAATGCAGGAAGTACATGAAGAAGCACAATATTTCAGTGGCTAAGCCTTCTTCCCAATGGGCAAAGGGTAGTTAAGCTCTTTCTGCACGAGCTATGCATTCACCTTCAGATAGTTGGATTCTTGATTCAGGTGCCTCACATCACATGACAAATTCATTTATCTTCTTGATTCCATAGTTCATACTTCTACTTCTGTTGTTGCAGTTGGGAACTCTTCACAGATTCTAAGGTTGGGGACAGGCTCCGTTCAAATGCTAGATGGGTGCATTGAGGATGTTTTACTTGTTCCTGATATTTCAGCGAACCTTCTTTCCATATATCAGATTTGTCATTCTGGAGATGGGAAGTTAGTTGAGTTTTCTCCACAAAATGTGACTATTAGACAGTTACAAGATCTTGAGAAGGTTGTCGCAACAGGAGTAGTTGATCATAAGAATCATTTGTATCGATTTGATGGATTTGAGTCTACATCAGGTTCATGTTTTGTTGCTCATGCTGATTCAATGAGCAAGCTTTGGCATGAGAGATTTGGGCACTTGAATTATAGATATCTTTAGCAAATGAAAGCACATAACTTAGTGGTTGGTCTTCCAAAGATCACTTGCACAGATGGTGTTTGTCAAGGATGTGTTCTTGGCAAGCAACATCAAGATAAGGGTCATGCTATGGAGTTGGTCCATAGTGATCTTATGTCATTCGGGGCCAAGTATGTGCTAACATTCATTGATGATTTTTCCCGCCGGACATGGGTCTAGCTCAAGAGTGAAGTCCTCACCAACTTCAAGACCTTCACCAGAATCAGGTATACGCACAGATCAAAGGCATTTCAGGATTTTTGCAGTTGGTATTCTTCATCAGCACACAGTTCCTTACACTCCTCAAGAATGGTGTGGCTCTCAGGGAAATTTGTATGATTCAGTCTAGGTCCATGGCAAAATTGTGCCAACTATATTCAGAAATATGCCCCACAAGGCAGTTGAAATATGACCCCTGAGGAGGCTTGGTCTCATCGCAAGCCTAATGTATCCTTCTTCAGAGTATTCGGTAGTGAGGCTTGGGCATGGGTTAAATCCATGGAGAAGAAGAGTCAGCGTTACATCTTTGTTGGCTATTGTGAGGATGTGAAGGCATACAGATTGTTTGATCAACACACGAGAGGTTCATTGTATGTTCAGTTTTTTGAGACCTTCACCCAACCAGATCCTCCTTCGACTTCTTCTTCATCACAACCTACTCAGTCTTCTTCAATTCATGATACTTTGCTACTTGAGGAAGACTTTGATGATGGTCTTGATGAACCTCCTCCTCACTCACCCACTAGGCCACGATGGGCTCGAGTTACTCTTGAGGAGGCTGGTCCTCTTGTTGGTGATCCCACATTCACTTTTCTTACTCGTTCTTTGTCTTCAATAATTAGTCTTTTGAGTCATGCAGTTTCAGATGATCCTTCAAAGTTTTCAGATGCTTCAGGTATTCCAGAGTGGGATAGTGCTATGTCTGATGAGTATTCTTCTTTGATGAAGAATCATACTTGGGATCTTGTGCCTCTTCCTAAGGGAAGAAAGTTGGTTCGATGCAAGTGGGTGTATCGTACCAAGTATGCAGCAGATGGTTCCATTGACAAGTACAAGGCTCGTCTTGTTGCAAAGGGTTTACTCAGGTTGAAGGGATTGACTATTCCAGACCTTTGCTCCTATTGCCAAGATGGATTCTATTCGCCTTGTCCTTGCTATAGCTGCATCATAGGGATGGTCAGTATATCGATGGATGGAAGAGTGCTTTCTTGCATGGGGATCTTCATGAGGAGATCTATATGGAGCAGACCACCGGCTTTGTGCAAGACTCTTCATTGTTTGCGACTTCGACATTCATTGTATGGTCTCAATAAGCCCTTAGGGCTTGGTATGAGAAGATGGATAGTTTCTTGCTTGCTTTAAGACACTCTTGCCATTCCGATCCCAAGTTTATAAAAGAGACATGGAATGATCTACTTATACTTGTGCTCTACATGGATGATTTGATTCTCACAGGGAGTTCTACTTCCATGATTTAGAGTACACAACGAGCATTGATGGAGTATTTGATATGACCGACCTTGGTCTTTTGCATTACTTCCTTGGTCTTAGATTCATCAGACTTCTAGGGGATCTTCATTTTCCAGCAAAGTATGCTCTTGATTTGCTTCAGAGATTTGGCATGGCTGATTGCAAGCCTGCCCCTACTCCATTCCAGTCAGGTGTTGTACTGTCTTCCACACTACTCCTACAGTTGATCCTACCTTCATCGGCAGTTGGTTGGCAGTCTTTTGTACTTGACACATAGTCGTCCTGATATTTCACTTGTCTCTAGCTTCTCACAGGAGCCTCATGAGAGTCATTGGAAAGCCGCCAAGCGTATCTTGAGATACATTCAGGGCACTACTCATTTTGGCATTCACTATACTTCAAGTGCATCTCAGATTGTGGGCTTCACTGACTCAGATTGGGCTGGTGATGTCAATGATCGGAAGTCTACTTCTGGCTTTGTCTTTTTCCTTGGTTCTGGTCCATTGCAATGCAAGAAGCAGTATTGCATTATCATCGACAAAGTTGAGTATCGAGATCAAGGGTGGCACAAGATGACTGAAGGGCCTTCCACTCAGCCCACTAACTTTGGTGTGACTTCAGAGTCCATTCATATTTATTGTAGTGTTGACTACATATTGAAAATACACGCTTATTACAAAATAGAAAATATAATAGCATGAAATATACCTTACAATAGGTTGAAGAAAATTCTTTTTACTACCTTTGTTTAAGACTTTGAAGAAAGAAAATTCTTGTCTAGTTGCCTTTGTCTGAGAGTATGAAGATCATTTCTAATGATAATATCATCTACATGAACAAGTGTATAAAGAGAGAATGATAATTTACCCACTAATCTAGTCTAGAAACATGGCTTTCTTCAATACATCCAGTAGGAGTGGTGAAAAACAAAAAACTAAGATTGGTTCCATGATGTTATACTTCCAAAATGTAGGGAAAATGCAAGCACAAACCAATGTAGTAGCAAAAAAGTTGCAATCTCCAACTCCAAATTTTTACACTTGTCTACCATGATGCTAGGGAGATTGACTATACAAATCAGAATCATCATGGAATAGTATTTTGGTCGTGGCTTTCTTAGAGGGTGATTTTTTGTCACTTGGAGAACCATTGGCTTTGCCAACATTTATTGGTGGATGATTGCGAACTTCATAAATAGTCACACAATTGCTTAGAGTATATGTGAAAGATGCATCTTCCAAGCCCATTGTGTTGTGTAAAGATTTTAATTACTCGACAATAAAACTCATGGCAGGCCTACCTTAAGGATTTCTAGTTCCAACTTTGTAAAAGATTAGATTAACAAAAATGGGCCATGCTTTATGAAATTCGTAACAAACAGTCAAAGCTTATTCCTAGACACCATAAATAAGCAGATAATACCTCCCTACACCAAGGCACAATTCTTTCATTTTAGAAGTTTCACGACTATTTGTTGTTGCTAAACATATCTAAAGCAGAAAGTGGGTAGAACCAAAAAAGGATGTTGTAGGAGGCCAAAAACTACATTGAATCTAAAATTGTTGATGAAAAGAAATCATAGACTCCCAATAAATAATAGCTCTCTTCCTTGACAAAAAAACATTGGTTTTAAACAATTAAAAATCTTGACTTTCAGCCAATTAGCATGCCAAAGGTCATCTACGATCAACACCCTCAAAATCCATAAACCAAGTATGGACAACATGAATTCTCATTATACTAAAAGCAACAATAATAAATTAAATGTATAAATCTACCAGTATAGGAATATAGAAACACAAGCAACAAACATCTATAAGAAATGAAGGGTGCTAAAGGAAATTATTTGAGGTTAAAAATTTAATTAAGGGAAAGGGGATGGGCACATACCTTGTGACTAATATGTTTGACATAATAAACGAGAACGAACATTATTATCCAGAGAAGAATGAGCGTCAAGTTACTACATGTTGAAAATTTAGAGATTAGTGGCATAACAAAAATCCATCAGACAAAAGATAAGACAAAATGCTTGTTGGATCGATGAAATTAGAGGTACAATAGCGTTACCCTTTTGGACATGGAGGTGCAAAACTTGCTAAAACAGAGGCAGAGGGTGCAGTGGTAGTGTATGCTCTTGGAATTGGCGCATGACATTGACCAAGCGATGGAGAGTGAAAGGCACCAGCCATAGTGCCACCATCTCAAGTATGAATATTGGGAACAACCTGTTGTTCTCCTCTCCTACAGTCACCATCTTTGCTCTGATATGCAACCAAGAAGCATTGGAGATCAATTAGCAACCAAAGAAAGGAAGACAAATAGAAATTTGGGTTGAAGAGGGGAGCTAAAGGCATCTATCCCTTACTACAAAATGTAGAAGCAATATTTTGCCACACACCTCATTCTAGGTCCATGTGCCCTTCCTAGAAAATCACTAAGGAAACATACATGATACTTTTCCCTCCTCCATTGATTGGCCAGGCTAATCAAAATTATTTCTACAAAAATGTAAACCCCAACAAATTAGTTGTTGGTCAACTGGGAGGAAGATAAATCACAAAATATAAATGCACAAAAATAAAACGAAAATCAAAACTTTGGTTTAGCGTTGCATTATATCCTTTGCTCACTTCCCAACACATAGATTAATATGCCCTATGCTCAACTGAAAACATTAGTCTCTCACCTATAAAGATAGGGACTAATAGCATTAAACCATGATGCTTCAAAAGAAATGTTGTTACCTCTTGGAAGACTTTGTGAATGAATTTTCTTTCTTGCTTGAGCATTATCATGTGTAAATCTTCGAACTATAATTGCATTAATAGTTTCCCATATTGTAAAGTCAACCATTTATAATGAATAATAGACGGACTAGTTTAATGCAATAAATCTAAGAAAAGATATAATATCCTACTCCAATCAAGAAAGATTAGAAATATGACTAGAACTAATTAGAATTGAAACTTAAACTAACTCGAGTCAAGACTTAAACCCTAGTCAAGACTTAAACCCTATACATAAAACTAAACCTTGGGAAAACTCTACACATAGTTTTGACTTTGATTTAAGATAAAGAAAGTCAATTACATACATAACCACTCCATATGATAAGATATTTAAAAGTTAATTACATTGTGAATTCAAACCATCTTTTTCCAACTCGAATGGAAATAAATTTTTAAGAGGGGACTAAAATTAAATTTCAAATCTAAACATCATATTATAAAATGATCTTTCAAATTCTAATGAAAAAACAAACCATTTATAAATGTTAAAAGATTAAAATATCATATATTTATAAAATATCTATGTTAATGTAACTTTTCATTGTTTAGATGTAAATTCTAACACACATTTTTTCCGTATTATTGTAATATAATATGTTTTTATGTTTACCTTTTTCTATTAACAAAATAATTCTTTTTTTTAATATTTTGTATTTTAAAGTATTTCAATTTTAAATAATATTTTGTATTTATAAAAAAAAAATCAAAGTAATTTTATTTTACCATTGTTTATTATATAATGTGATGGGTAATTACAGTGTTGCTATCTTTGTCATAAAGATTCAAACCTATACTAGGATTCAGGTTCAAACCTATATTAGGGTTCAGGTTCAAACCTATACTAGGTCATAGAGTTGAACCCTTTTAAATTCAAACCCTCAATAGACTATTAAGCACATTTTTTTCCAACACAATTTTATTTTATCATTGTTTATCATAAAATGTGATGGTTAAAACATGGTGTTGTTATCCTTGTCATAAGGATTCAAACCTATGTTAGACCATTGAATTGAATCCTTATAGATTCAAACTCTTGATGAATTGATAAGCTTACAAGTTTGAACCATTACATTAATACTAAACATTCATGTCAGAATGAGATCCCTCATTTATAATATCCCTCGACTCAAACCAAATATAAAATTCTCAAAACTAACTAACTATATATATATATAAACATTAATACATAAATAAAATAAAATAAATTATTATTGTATAAAAACTGAAAGTTTGTGACAAAACATAAAAATCACTGTTTGTAAATTCCTTTTAAATGTAATGCCTCAATGGATCAAATCCATGTTCCTAAATGGAGGGTATCTCCCACCACTAAACTCTCACCACATGCTCATTATTCAAATTATTAATCTATAATCAGTATTTAACAAATTGCTTTGGTTTTGTGGTGGGGATCCTTGATCTTCCTCTTAGTTAAAACCCTGTGGCTATTTCCATTTGCAACAGCACCAACATTGGCCGCCGCCTCCTTCTCTGCCTTAAATGGCAGCGAGTCCAAATCATTCAAAACTGTGCGAATGTCTTTTACGAGCCTGTCAGCCAAGCTTCGACTGAAATCCTCTCGTATAACCACACGCAGAAGGCTTATGTGCTGAGCATCTGGAGCCATATTATACGCAGGCACCACCCAATTAAACCTTCTCAGGTGTTCTGAAATATCATGTTCATTGTACTTGAGCTTGTCCTTGAGAGAGAAGGCAACTAGAGGTACACCCACCTCTTTTGACAACATATTGAATCGCCCTGTCCTTATAAGACTATCGCGTAAATATTTGGTATTTGTCCTGCAGTTTTCAATGATTCTCTTGTATCCCTGCAGCAGATGTACAATTGGGCTTTGTTAAATGGTTCATTTCAAACATAAATTACTGATTAATTAAATCATTTGCTTCTTACCTCAAAGCCAAGGCGAATAAGTTGGTAGTACTGAGCAATGACTTGACTTGCACCTGTATTAAATTGAGCCAAAATCAGATCCTCCCTTGAAGACTCAGTATATCATTGTTCTGTATTTACCCTTTTCAATAAAGATGAGATACAATGAGTTTCTTCTCCTTGTTCTAATACACACTGGAGATCATGGTACTTTGTCAGCTTTTAACTTTTGGTTTGCATGACCAGTAATCCATGACCGCCTGAACATTTTCAGTGGTTCCCTTAAAACATTGGATTGCACAAATGATTCCTTCGGGCAATGCATAGTACATTAGCTACAGAATTCCTGTAGCACATTATATAATAACTTGTTCTGCCTCAAAAATCTTGTTGGGATAAATTCTATTTTTACTTCCCCTGTACCATAGATCCTAGCTTGTCTACCTAAAAAGAACATAAAATACTTCATTCTTAAAAAAATCACCTACCTTTAGAGAAATTGAGTGTGAACGTTGGTTGATCAGCTCCAAGATAATTGATATGAAAAATAAGTTCCTCTGGAAGGTCTTGCTTGCCACGCCAAACAACCCATCCAATTCCAGCATAAACAAGTCCATATTTGTGCCCACTCACATTGATGCTCCTCACCAATGGCAGCCTGAAGTCCCACTCCAAATTTGGGTACAGAAATGGTGCAATGAATCCACCACTTGCAGCATCAACATGTATTGGAGTGTCCCACCTAAACATTCACATATCACATTTCTGAGCAATGCTCAAACTACTTCAACCACAAGACATTTCCTGGATAAATTTAGAAAACAACTAATTTGAGTTACTTCATACTTTGTTTTATTGTTCTTCTCCATCAAAAGGTCATTAAGCAGTTTCACATCCTCAAATTCGCCATTGTAAGTAGACCCTAAAATGGCAGCAACACAAATGGTGTTTTCATCTACCAATTCTACAGCTTTTCTAGGGTCCATAACATAATATCCTTCTCTCAGCTTCACCTCTTTTAGTTCTACCTCAAAATACCGAGCAAACTTCTCCCAACAGACCTGCAAAACAATGCCACAAACAACATCAATTACCATTACCAAAAAATGCAGAGCCCAGCTAATTATTTTTAGATTTCAGGAAAACAGAGAAAGAAAAATTAGTTATAAATTGAAACCTGGACATTGGCACCAGTCACAATATTGGGCTTGTCATAAGGCTTCCCTTGAGCTTTTCTCTTGTTCTGCCACTTGCGTTTGAATGCAAGGCCAGCCAGCATTATAGCCTCTGAAGATCCCACAGTCCCAACACCAATAGCTTGCTCTTTATCAGAAATAGGTGCGTGGAACATTCGAGCTATTATATTCACACACCGGTTCTGAAGTTCCAATGCACAAAACAAATTAAATACCATCCTATGTCCACATCAACTTATCATACATAAGCAGGAAGACCTTAAACATTGATACATTATGGTCAACCTAACGATTTTTTGTAGTTTTATGTAAAAATTCAGGTCTCTACTTAAACAGCCACTGCATTGACCACCACCATAACAGCCTATTGAGGACATTGTTACTGAAAATACATTCACTGAAACAGAACACTTCTTCTCTGAAAATACAAAGACAAAGTTTAAAAGACATCTATCAAGATAAAATTTCTAGTGACTTTCTCCAAACCATTCATGAATCCCCTGTCCTCACAAATTAGTTGTCAGATGTAAATTACTAATCAAGTAACAATACATCCTTCTTGAATTGAAAATAAACAATGACCTGAAGCTCCGTGGTGACAGGGTACTCATCCATATCAACATAGTTCTTGTTGATAGCTTCCATTATCAGCTTATTGCACTCAGGTTCCATCCATGTTGTCACAAAAGAGGCCAAATTAAGCCTTGGATTGCTATCAAGCATAAGCTCATCACTGATGATCTGATATGCAGCCTCCTTGGGAGTTGATTTCTCAGGAAGCTCAAACCTACAAATTGATTCAATACATCAAGATCTAAAAATAACTTAAATTCAAACTAGATATGACAGATTTTGAGATCCACCCATATTATGAAAGAAAAGATCAATAATTTTTTTTAAAAACACATTCATTTGAAACCTGAATTTAGCAATGCATACATACTTTGGTAGAGAATTCTGAAGCCAGAGGGAGGCAAACATAGAATCAATGGCAGCATCTGAATGGCGAGTGGCTTCACTGAGCGCCATTTTTCCTTGTATAATGCTATCAGAATGTATGCTATAAATTTAGAATGAAGAATGGTTTTCTGGCAGAGAGGTTCTACTCGTTATATAGTTCTCAAACAGCATTTAAGAGTCAAAATGTCTGTCCAATCGATTATTTTACTTTACTTAATTCTATATTCTTAGGCTGAGAAATTCTGAATTCTACTATTCTAGAGGGGCGTCCGGACTTTCCATTTTCTCCGTTCGTAGTGCTAGAGGCAATGCTGTGGGCAACTTGCATACTGGAAAACAAATCTGGTTTTCGCTCCTGTTTTTGAACCACCGTCGCTTTGGAAGACGGTCCTTTAGAACTTTTCTTTGGTTGACCAAAGACTAGGAGTATTATTCCAAGATGTGTAACTATTTCTTATAAAACGTTATCTTCGTGTGTAACTTCTAAAGCTGAAAATTGCATTACCATGCCGTAATGTTTTGGGCTCATTTTGATTAGGGTGTTTGTGTAATAATAAGTCTAAAGGGGTATATTTGTATGTGAAAATTGGTTATAATTTTATCTAATTTTTTAATTATCATTTTTATAAATTGTTTGTAATCTTTAGATCTTTTATTTATTATTTTATATTACATTTATATGTGTAGAATTGATCCAAGTCATTTCTACAAAAGTCAATTCGGTAGTCGTAAATATGAACTTTGAATTTTGAAATTCAAATTTTCAATATGGACTTTGTTGTATCCCTCCTAAAAGTCATTGTGAGCCAACCTAACATGCATTTGCGTGGATTTTTATGCTATGTTATTGTATTCAAAGGTATTCATTCATTTATTTGAAATCGTGTTAGGAGATAGAGAAATCACAAGAGCATTATAGGAGAATCATAGAGCATCCAAATTGCATCATCATCCTAGGCATAATGATCTAAAGTCATCAAATCAATTCACTTAAGGGCTTGATTGAGGAGAGCATGACCCTTGCTTAACAAGTTTATGAACAATATATATAGATATTGCCCCACTTCAATTATAAATAGATCTATTTGTTGTTGCATAAGCATGTTTACCACTAGACATTAGCACTATTTTATGCAACCTCATACATAGAGCAAGTCCTTGCATCATGAACCACCCACACAAGACTTAGAACCATGTCCCACAATCCTTAAATAACCAATCTTATGTGCAACCCTTGGCATCATGTTCTATTTGTGCATGCCAAAACTCAATCCACACAAGCTTATTGACAACTCTATCTACATTCTACATCATAATTGCATTCTTTGACATTAGAATCAACAAAGTACACTTGAGAACTCAACATAGAATGGTGTACAACATCTCAAAGCACTAAGTGTTGTTGGTGTGAATGGGGTATATTTTCTAACTAGTTATAATTTAGGTTCTATTCACAATTAGTTAATTAGGTTTACTTAATGCACTTTTCAATTATTTAATTTTTGTCTCATGTCATGATTGTGACATCATAATCTTATGTTGTTCTAGATTCTCACCTTGCCTATATAGGTAAGGCCTTTCATGTATATTATGTACCATTGTATCATTATTGCATCCTCCAATCAAGCATTCTTTCCTTGCTACTCTCTTATGAAATATTATTTCTAGTTTTGTAGGTGATCCTAGTTGCTTGAGTTTATTATGTGAATCGTAATAGTGTTAGAGCTTCAAATCTACAAGCCCCTTTATAATTCTAGGAGTAATTTTGGAATAAGTTTTTGCTTGTGCATTTTAGGTAAAATAAACCTCACCATTGAGTTCAAAAGGCCCAAAAACTTTATTTTCATATAAAACACTCTATAGTTTAGAGCCAATTAAAAACTTGCCAATTTTTCAAGGGTTTGAAAAAAATTATTGAATTTGCCTCCATACCATATAAAATTTATATAGTTCAATTTTATATAGTCCATAAACTATTAAATATATTTTTAATATTTAGAATATTCTATGTAGTCACTAGTACAAGTTCTACATAGTCATTGTCATTATTACATAGGTGTTGTGTTGGCAAGGTACAAATTATGCCACATTGGTCATCAATGTAGCTAAGTACAAAAATTTTGGACTTATTTTTTTAAATATGAAGGTGTTTAGTCCCTAGTCACTTGCAGTTGTTAGCTCCCAATCACCCCCAACCAAAGGAGGCTTAACCCTAAGTGATGTGCAAGAGTCGTCAATCAAGCTTCACCTAGTTTCACAATCTCAACACTACATAACTTGGTTCCACCACCCTAGCAATGAAGTTTTCCTTTCTCTATTGCCTAAAGGGAGTAAATTTTTTTGAGAGGCAAAAATTTTCACCAAGGTGTTAGATTCTCAACTTTTTATAGTTTCCAAAAAGATGGTTCTGAGTATTTTACAATAATAAAGGTTGTTTTTTATATATTGTTGTAGGTTTCATATGTTGCTAATTGAAGTCCAAAATATATTTTTTGGTTTTTGATATCATGTATGTTGCCTATGGTGTCAATTTTTTAACTCCTTATACGTGTTAGGCATTTCTAAGCACTACAAATCTATCTATGCCATATTTTTGTATTCTACCTTAGACATCAAAATTTTAGTTTAGATTGATTTTGGTACTCTGTCTTATTTTTTGTAAAAATTGTTAAAATGAGTAGTTTATTTTTCTTGGGGGGATTCACTTTTAGTATCTATTCAAATTTGGGAGGTTAAATATTAGATTATTATAATATATTATTTATTTTTCTCTATTGTTATTTTTTTCTTTAATGTCAGATTTAGATTCATTTGAGCTCCTCACTCCTCATAACTATCATACATGGAAAACCAAGATGTAATGATTTCTCCCATCTAAGGATTTATGGTTTACTTTGGGTGAACATCAATATAATTTTTATAAGGAGTGGAATTTTTTCTCATACAGACAAATATGATTTGGCAATGGATTTGATGGTTTTACATATTTATGATAGCTTGTTGTTTCATATTGAGGAATGTGTAATTTCTAAGCATATATCTTGGATAAATATAAAGATCTATTTGGTACACTTAGCATATTTCATGTTGTGTAAAGAGAGGTAGAATTGACTTCTCTTTCTCTTGATACATTTCATTCTATTGAAGATTAGTTCGTTAAGTTCGCTTCTTTGAGATCTATGTGTGTTTGTGGGAAATTCTCTATCGATTTGGGAGAATCCATATTTAATGGAGCACTTTTTGTTCTATCCTTATCAATCAATCTCATTTCTATCTATTAAATTGCACATAGTGGAGCAGGGAAGACTATTGGGTTCTCACTTGATTTTGTGATTATTGAGAACCTGGAGAGTAAAGAGATAATTGATGATGGGATGGTTGTTCATACATCTCATTTGTACAAATTTTCACATTTTTTCCTTGTTGATGTTATATTTTGTTTGACTACTATTCACACTCATGCATCTAGTGTTAATTTTATTACTGAGGAGGCGTTTGGTTACTTGAACCTTCATGTTCTTGAGACTTGTTTTGAGCTTCCATCTCCTCCATGCCTAATTATTCAAAGATAGGAGTTTTCATGGATTCTTGTACTTCAATTCAACATGATCATTTTATTCTTTTAGATTTAGATTTATGGGATGAATACTTGATAGGTATTGTAGTTTTTTTTGTGATTCACATATTCTGGATTTGAAGGACACACTTGAGGATATTCAAATTTCCTCTTTTATTATAGTTATAGCACATTTATTTTCATATTTTTTAATCTCTAGAGGTTTTTCATGAGTACTTGTAACATTTTGGTTTAGTTTTACCTCCTTGCATAGAGATATTTTTTATTCTAACATTTATAAAATTGAGCATATTTTAGAGGCATCTATTATGAGACCTCATCCCTCATATCTCTTTTTGAAGTTGTATTTTCTTCTATACACCACTGGTTTTGTTTCTCCCCAATGGGAAAAATTTTGTTCAATTCTGGACACTCTTTAACATTCATCTCCATGCATTCACCATTATCTCATAAGCTATTTCTTGTGAAGGGGTCTATTATGTTGGTGTGAATAAGTCTTGTACCTAGTTTATTCCTTTACTAGGGACTTAGGGGACTTAATTCACATGTTAAGTTTACTTAGGATATTAGTTGTCATATCTAGATAAGTATTAGTTGTCTTATCTAGAATCTCCACTTTCCTAGGTAGTTATGAGTTAGTGTCTCATGTGATAGGATTAAGACACTTGTCATGATCTTGTCCTATCCTATCTCTCATCCTTGCCTTTATAAGCAAGGAATCTCTAGCAAATTTCATATTGCATAGCATTGTATTATATTGCATTGATCATATTGTATCATATTGCAATCCTTGTTTGGTGGAATAACATCTTCCATTGTTGCTTCTCTCTATCTCTTGTGGAGGTTCTTTGGTGTTGCAGATTAAAGATCTTGGGTTGATCACACCAACATGGTATCAGAGCTTTGAATTTGGCAAGCCCCTTCCATTTTCTTATTAGAGAGTTTCCATCAAGTTTTATTGTGATTTTTGAGTTTCTTGTATCCTATATTGCATGCTTGCATTTTGTTGAGATCTAGTGATTGCAGTGCTTTTGGCTATAGTGTTAGTATTTTAAGCTGTCCCATTGCATCCAAGAGGCTCGAAAAAGTCAGATTTGGCTTTTGTTTCACTCAATTTCGTTACCATTTGCAACTTTGGCAATGAAGGGTTTGGAGCTCAGATCTGGTGAACAAATTTTTACAGGAGCACTTTGAGCAAAAAATAAGCCTTCCTTTGCGTCTGGGTGGCTATTTTCTATTTTTTTGATATATAATTTGCCCATATTCGACAAAAAATTGTTTTTGGGGCAAAATTTTTTTAGCAGAGGAGGCCATTTATTGCAGACTTTTTGCGGACTATTGGAGCCCACACAAACTATAGGAGGAGACTGCCAAACGGGCGATTTTTGAAGTTAATTGCCAGCGGCGGCATTAACCGCCGGGTCTCCAAATTGCCAAGTGCCAGCCAAAACCGCCAGCTCAATTCACCGTCCATGTGATCATGAACTTGGAAACAGCTAGTGGTTACATAGACCGCCAATTTTTTCCAGCCGCCCAGAGCTCGGTCACATTGACGATCGACAGCTAGCCCTCGACAGCTTAAATTTTGCGCCCAATTAGTCTTCAAGTCTTGCTCCTATTTAGCATTGAAGGTGCCTAAAATAGGCCTTTTTTTCATTTTTGCATAACTTTTCGCCATGGTGTTGATTTTTCTCAAACGAGATATCGTCGAAAATTTGGTTCGACGAACTTCCCAGTGGTACAAGTGATTTTTCCATATTTTGACATTTTATGCTAGTTTTTCCAGCTTGAAGGTACAAGTGCATTTATTGCTTGTTCTTGACTAACTTTTGCAAACGAAGTCAAAATTTGGCAAACGTTGTTTTGAAATTGCTCAGAAAATCGCAAGGAAACTGTTTGGAACCTTAGTTTTCAATTTTGGCAAGATCTTTTTTCTAAAAATTGTAAAATCACCGTGTGTTATAAACGGTTGATTTGAGCTTGTCACTTGTACAAAATTGCAAAATTTGTTCATTGTAATTTGTTGGGGGGGTTGCAAATCAGTTTTAATACATTCTAGGGGGGTGAAAGGTACAATTTAAGTGCCACTTTGCCTTCTTTCTTTTGGTGTTCATGGTAGATCTAAAGCAAATTAAACCACTTAGTCCACACAATTATCATACATGGAAGCTAAAAATGACTCAATTATTACAATCTAAGGGTTTATGGCCAATGTTAGATGTAGAACAACCTGAATTTACAAGGGATTATGAAAAATTTGTCCATAGATGTAAAATGGATGAAGCAAAAGGGCTCATTGGCTTACATGTATTTGATAATTTGTTGTTTCATATTTCAGAGTGCAAAACACCTAAGAATGTTTGGGATAAACTTGAAGAATTGTATGGTAAAAAAATCATTTTAGAGCCTTACAACTTCAAGCAGAACTACAATCCCTCTCTCCAAATGCATTTCCTTCAATTCAGGACTTCCTTGCACAATTCAAGATGATTTTGTCACAGTTGTTCCATCAAAAGGATGTGGACATGATGTATCTAGTGGTGAATGTATCTTCTTGATTCTGTCTAAGATAAAGGGCCCTTATTAAGTGTTTTCTTTTACTTTCTATTCAACTATGGATGCAATGGGGAAAGATTACAAAATGCCTACATTTGAGTTGTTTTGTGAGCATCTTACTAGGGAGGAGGCCAAGTTAATTCAATTGGATGCCTTACCTAATTCTAAGAATCATGCTCTAATGGCTCAATCATCCAAGGGTAAAGGAAAGAACAAGAAGAAGCACAAAGTAGAATCCTCTTTCAGTAGTGAGAATCCCTCCAAATTGAAGCTGAAGAACAATCAGAAGTCCACTCCATCTCCTTCTTCTTCTACCTCTGGAGATTCTTCTTCCAAGTCCAAGAAAAAGAAAAGGAGATCCTTGTTCATTTCGTGGCAAAACTAGGCATGATGCAACTCATTGCTTAAGAGATTAGAAGCCTTGGAGGAAGCTATGAAGAAGCACAACATTTCAGTGGCTAAGCCTTCTTCCATGGGAAAAGGGAAAACTCTTTCAGCACAGGCCATTCATTCATCTTCAGATAGTTGGATTCTTGATTTAGGTGCTTCACATCACATGACCAATTCACGTGATCTTCTTGATTCCATTGTTCATACTTCTACTTCTTAGATTGGAGTTGGGAACTCTTCACAGATTTTAGTTTTGGGGATAGGCTCCGTTCAGATGCTAGATGGGTGCATTGAGGATGTTCTTCTTGTTCCTGATATTTCAGTGAATCTACTTTCCATATATTAGATTTGTCATTCTGGAGATGGGAAGTCCGTTGAGTTTACTCCATAGAATGTGACTATTAGACAATTGCAGGATCCTGAGAAGGTTGTTGCTATAGGGATAGTTGATCATGAGAATCATTTGTATTGATTTGATGGATTTGAGTCTTCATCAGGTTCATGTTTTGTTGCTCATGCTAATTCAATGAGCAAGCTTTGGCATGAGAGATTTGGGCACTTGAATTATAGATATCTTCAACAAATGCAAGTGCATAACTTAGTGGTTGGTCTTCCAAAGTTCACTTGCATAGATGGTGTTTGTCAAGGTTGTGTTCTTGGAAAGCAATATCAAGATCCTTTTCCTAAGGGTCAAGCTACACGTGCAACCACACTCCTTGAGTTGGTCCATAGTGATCTCATGTCATTCCCAAATCCTTCTTTTTCAGGGGCTAAGTATGTGCTCACATTCATTGATGTTTCTTCTCGCTAGACATGGGTCTATTTTTTGAAGCTCAAGAGTGAAGTCCTCACCAACTTCAAGACCTTCAAAACATTTGTGGAGAAGCAGTCATGTTTTTTTCTTTTATAGATACGCACAGATAATGGGGGGGAGTATGTCAATCAGGCATTTCAAGATTTTTCCAGTGAGCATGGTATTCTTCATCAGCACACAGTTCCTTATACTCCTCAATAGAATGGTGTGGCAGAGAGAAAGAACAGGACTCTCAGGGAAATGGCCAATTGTATGATTCAATCTAGGTCCATGGCACCGCCATTTTGGGTCGAAGCTATCAATTGTGCCAACTATATTCAAAACTATATGCCCCACAAGGCAGTGCAAAATATGACCCCTAAGGAGGCTTGGTCTCATTGCAAGTCTAATGTATCCTTCTTCAAAGTATTCGGTAGTGAGGCTTGGGAATTCATTCTGAATGGTCAGCGTAAATCCATGGAGAAGAAGAGTTAGCGGTACATCTTTGTTGGATATTGTGAGGATGTGAAGGCATATAGATTGTTTGATCCTGACACATGAGAGGTTCATTTCTAATGTGATGTTTAGTTTGCTAAGACCTTCACCCAGTCAGATCCTCCTTCGATTTCTTCTTCATCACAACCCACTCAGTCTTCATCAATTGATGACACTTTGCTACTTGAGGAATATTTTTATGATGGTCTTGATGAACCTCCTCCTCATTCACCCACTAGGCCATGATGGGATCGAGTTACTCTTGAGGAGGCTGGTCCTCTTGTTGGTGATCCCACAGACACTTGTTGCACTCGTTCTCAGACTTCAAGAATCAATCTTTTGAGTCATGTTGTTTCAAATGATCCTTAGAAGTTTTCAGATGCTTCAGGTATTCTAGAGTGGGATAGTGCTATGGCTGATGGGTATTCTTCCTTGATGAAGAATCATACTTGGGATCTTGTGCCTCTTCCTAAGGAAAGCAAGTTGGTTCGGTGCAAGTGGGTGTATCGTACCAAGTATGCAGCTGATGGTTCCATTGACAAGTACAAGGCTCGTCTTGTTGCAAAGGGGTTTTCTCAGGTTGAAGGGATTCACTATTTCGAGACCTTTGCTCCTGTTTCCAAGATGGATTCTATTCACCTTGTCCTTGCTATAGTTGGATCACAGGGATGGTCAGTGTATCATATGGATGTGAAGAGTGATTTCTTGCATGGGGATCTTCTTGAGGAGATCTATATGGATCAGCCACCAGGTTTTGTGTAGGACTCTTTAATTTTTTTCAGGCTTTGAAGTTCATTGTATGGTCTCAAATAGGCCCCTTGGGCTTGGTATGAGAAGATGGATAGTTTCTTGCTTGCTTCTAGCTACACTCACTACCATTTTGATCCATAGTTTATACTCAGATACATGGAGAGGATCTACTCATACTTGTGCTCTACATGGATGATTTAACTCTCACAGGGAGTTCTACTTCCATGATTCAGAGTACACAATGAGCATTGATGGAGCGATTTGATATGACCGACCTTGGTCTTTTGCTTTACTTCCTTGGTCTTCAGGTTCATCAGACTTCTGAGGGGATCTTCATTTTCCAACAGAAGTATGCTCTTGATTTGCTTCAGAGATTTGGCATGGCTGATTGCAAGCATGCCTCTAATCCATTCTAGTCAGGTGTTGTACTATCTACCAGTTGCACTACTCCTACAGTTGATCCTACCTTGTATCAACAGTTGGTTGGCAATCTTTTATACTTTGACACATAGTCATCCCGATATTTCCTTTGCGGTTGGACTTGTCTCTCGCTTCTCACAGGAGCCTCATGAGAGTCACTGGAAGGCCACCAAGTGCATCTTGAGATACATTCAAGGCACTAATCATTTTGGCATTCACTACACTTCAGGTACATCTTAGATAGTGGGCTTCACTGACTCAGATTGGGCTGGTGATGTCAATGATCGAAAGTCTACTTATGGCTTTGTCTTCTGCCTTGGTTCTGGTCCAATTGCGTGGTCATGCAAGAAGCAGACTGCTATTGCATTATCATCGACATAGGCTAAGTATCGAGGTGCAGTGTTGGCTAGTCAGGAGGTTTTGTGGCTTCGTCAATTGATGACTAAGTTTGGATTCCATTCCACTCAGGCCACTAATCTTTGGTGTGACAATCAGAGTGCCATTCATATCTCTCATAACCCAGTGGAGCATCAACGTACTAAGCATATTGAGATCCACATGCACTTCATCAGGCAGCTCATCCAGGATGGTGTTCTTAGCTTGGAGTATTTGCCTATAAATCAATAGGTTGTAGACATCTTCACTAAACCTTTAGCATCACCTCGTTATCTTTAGTTGTGATCGATGCTTGGGGTGAAGGAAGTTGTCCTTGGGGGATCTTGAGGAGTCCTCCTTCCTTCATTAGTTTTTAGCTTTCTTTGTAGCTTTTTCTCTCTTTTGGAGAGGAGTTTTCTCCCACAGGGTTTTTCTCCTTTTCTCCGCTTGTGATATTTTTTTGTTGTGTACATGGGTACCTCATCAGGTCTTGTTGCCAAGACCCATCTTTTGCATGTTTTCATTGGTTTGTTCCTCCCTAAGTTGCACTTAAGGGGGGGTGCTGGTGTGAATAATTCTTGTACCTAGTTTATTCCTTTACTAGGGACTTAGGGGACTTAATTCACATGTTAAGTTTACTTAGGATATTATTTGTCATCTCTAGATAAGTATTAGTTGTCTTATCTAGAATTTCCACTTTCCTAGGTAGTTATGAGTTAGTTGTCTCATGTGATAGGATTAAGACACTTGTCATGATCTTGTCCTATCCTATCTCTCATCCTTTCCTTTATAAGCAAGGCATCTCTAGCATATTTCGTATTGCATAGCATTGTATTGTATTGCATTGATCATATTGTATCATATTGCAATCCTTGTTTGGTGGAATAACATCTTCCATTGTTGCTTCTCTCTATCTCTTGTGGAGGTTCTTTGGTGTTGCAGATTAAAGATCTTGGGTTGATCACACCAACATATTATCTCTCTTTCTCTCCTATGGGGGGTCATTTTTTTATATATTTTTGATGGATGTATTCTTTGGTGAGTCATTTTGATTCCCTCTTCCATCACTTGTACATGTTTTTTTTCGTGCATTCTCTCCTTTAGAGAGGTGTTTTTTCATATTTTTTTCTCTACTTTTTTTGAGAGATATTTTGTATATGTGTACCTCATATGGCTTTGTATTGGGACCCATTTTTACATTCTTGTATTTGTTTGTTTCTACATAAGTTTCACTTAAGGGGGTGTTGGTGTGAACAAGGTAAACCACCTAACCATTTTCTAGCTAGGTCTTATCCATACTTATTTAGTTAGTCTACTTAGGGAATTTTTAGGTCTTATTTAGTTAGTGAACAAAGCCGAGGATATTATTAATGTGTTTTTAAAAAGAATACTAACTTTCTTGTAGGTACAATTTGAAGACATGGAGAAGGCGTTACTAACAGGTTGATGAGAAGAGTGATGCTTGGAGCAACTTCTAGAGAAACAAAGCTTACCAAGAAATTGAAGAAACAAGGGAAAACTGATACCCTAAAGATGTTGGATGAAACATAGGGCCCTAACTGGTGGGAATACATTGCTCTCATGGGAGAGTATGGGGACCTATTAAAGAAATCCAATTAATGGCTTGTGTTGCTGCTTTATTATTTTTTGATGGGTTTCTTTTGTCTTTTAATCATATTTAGGACTGTTATGTTAATTTCTATGGGTTATGGTGGAATACCACCTCAAATACTATTGATTTAATTAATAGTCTTTGTAGATTGAAGTATGTTGGTAAAAACTTAATGCTTTTGATTGATAATGACTGGACAATAGTTTTACTTTTAAATTTTGGCTTGCACGCTAAATCTGATGTTGTTTTTTGGTTAGTTGGTGGTGTTGTTTCCCACTTCTCTCTGCTTCTTTTTGATCTGTTACTGTAACTATGGGATCAGGGCCCTTCCCTACTTATCTTAGAATCAAAAACATTTAAATTCAAAACATCCTCCCCCTAATTTTTTTAAGGCTTGGAAATTGTTAGGAAAAGGTGTGTTGTCCACCTTGCATAATGTTATAATGTAATATTTATTTATTTATTATGTGGTGCATCTAGGGAATTTAGGGATGTGTTCATCACATGGGATAGCATTCTTGGGACCACTTTATGTGTTATATGTATCATTGGATTAAATATTTAATGTGGGACTGCATATGGGAAAAATATTTAATGTTGGGAAAACTTAGTACCAATATTAAATGAAGGTTTAATGGTTTTGTAAGCTCATGGAATTAGTCACATGGTTTTATATAATACCACTTGGTAGTTTTGTGTGAGTTTATTTCTATAAAAGCAAACATGTAGGTAGTTGTCTAAGGCTGGTTGGTCGACTAGTTAGCTATTTGGCTAAAGGGTTGAGAGAATCTCTTGTTGGCATTTGTGAGGGTTGAAGCATGGCCTAGGATGTGTGGTTACATGCTTGTTCACATGGAGTGCTTGTAGAGGGCTTGATGTTTCAAATGTGTTCATGGAGGACTTTGAAGATGTATTGTAATGTTTATTGTTGAATAATACAAGAGTGATGGATGCTTTTGGAGGCTAGGTTTTTCCCTCTTAAAGGTTTTCCTAGGGTATATATTATGTCATCTTTGATATTATGTTGTACAATTTTTTGCATATGGATTCTGAATACTTGTTTGCATAGATTTCTCTATTTGGGTTATGTGGAAATTATGTTGGGTGGATGCATATTTCCTTTCATTTTGTATCAAATCCATGGTTGTGGTTTATATAACCCTTGTTGGAGTAGATCTGGTGTATAGTTGAATCTAGATATTATAGGGAAAGAATGAAGACATTACAATATATGAGGGTTTTGTGTAAGTTGTTTTTGTAGATTTGGGGTTGCGGATTCGTGGTTATTTTTGCAGATTTGGGTTTATGAATCTTTGTTTGGAAAAGGATTTTTTAGGGGAAACTTTGTAGATGACCCCTTGGCATAAAATATACTCCACCATTAGATCTAGGAGGCTTGAGAGATGATTATTTAGCCTATTTTTTCCATTGTGAAAAATAGAAAAATTTCCCCTCCTTACCCCCACCATATAATCGTATGACCATCAAATCATCCACAGAGGTGAAAAATACATATTTTCTATAGTTTAATTAAAAAAAATCATGTGCATTGTTAAAAAAAAAAATTAAAAAGGATAAAAATTTGGGGAGATCCACAAACCACCATCCTCTTGTACACTAGGGTACACATTGTACCCTATGGTACTACTATCAATACCTCTGTTGATGGTGTTGACCCTTAGGCGACAACTAGGTTGGTGGGCTTCATCCCTTGAGACTCAAGTCCCCAATCCTGTGGGGTACGACGCTCCAGACTGTAATAAAAATCCATAATTTTTTATAAATAAAAAAAATTAAACCAAATTTAATTTTGTTAGTAAGTTTACCACCCTTGTGAGTGGTGCTACTTGGGTGGTGCCACTGCCATGGTGGGCCACCAAGAGGTCAGCCCAACTCCACCTATAAGCCGAATTGTGTAATTTTTTCTAGAGGGCATAACTTTCGCCTAGGGTGCCCATTTTTTGACTTCTTATACTCATTGGAAAGGTCATTCCATTCTCTACAAGTTATGGTATCACTTTTTTATCAAAAAATTTCCTTTTTAATAGGGAAATTCTTGTTGGAACTTGAATTTTCCTTTTGAGCTTTGAGAAGTCATAAATTATGCATATGAAGTTAAATTTTGGACTTCTTATAGTCAACTGAAAGCTTGTTCAGAGCACTACATAGTGGATCAGGTTTGGAGATGTTTTAGCATGATTTATTTGTTATTATTTTCATCTAATTTTTTTATGGGTTCTTTTAACTATGGTGATTTTGTGAGCTTGTGGCTATTCAAATATTGGTGATTTGATGTTGGAGTCATTGTATACTCACATGTACATCTCTAATTACTCTCAACTACATGGTTATCAGTATATTGTTGAGTTTTTATGTTACATTTGATCAATAGAGGAAATAGGGATGCTTTATAACCTAGGTCATAGAACACTACACTTCTCCAATTGTCACTCAAATATGCCCTAGGATCCTAAATTGGATTGACTATCAACCCAAACGTGAGCCAATTTTCAACGAGGAACTAGGAGGGAGTTCTTTAAGCTTCAAGGGGTTCACCACCAAGGAAAAGCTTGGAAAAGAAAACTTAACATTTAGATCACAAAACCTAGTAATGCAAGCCAAATAGTGAGTGTAAATGATGAAATTAAGCAACGAAAAGCTAGGATATATGTGTACCTAGGAAGTCTGAAAATGTAATGAGGATTCTAGAAATGCAAAAACACTATAAAAATATGCTAGGGAGAACTAAGACACCCTTACTATTATCTTAGTCGTACTACTATTTTTCAAGGGAGATGCAAAATCTTTGGATGTAAGAATAGAATTTGAAAGAATATTTGCAAAATTCCACTTGGAGGACTAAGACACCCTTACTACAGACTTAGTCTTGTCCCGAATTTCTAAAATCTCTGAATGTGATCTTGAGATTCAATGTTTGCACTTCCTTCTTCTATAATCTTAGGTTTTGAAACTTCTAGATTTGGCCTATAGGTGAGTTTTCGTGAAGATGACAACTTTGCATCTTTGCACTTCAAATGATCTTCAACCTAAATCTGCAAACACAAACACACAAGAGAGGAAAAACTTGTTGATTGTTAGTAAATGGGGGTTTGCCTTGGTCAAACCCCTTGTTGGTAATTAAACCTTGAAATGAAATGGAATAATGAAGGGAAATGGTGAATGAAAAAAGTGTTATGTTACAACTCACCAAACCCTTGTTATGAAATCTACAAACTTGTGTGAAGTGGCTAGCTTGAATGAAGATCTTGACTTGAATTGATTGCTTGAATCAAAACCTTACATCACAAATGTTAACTCAAAAGCACACATGATGCACAAATATCTTTGACATGATTCTTGAATCTTGATGATGGCTCCAAATACTTAATGAATTGCTCTTGAATGCTTTTGTGAACTCAATTATGCTATCAAGAATTCCCTCACAAAAGTCTTATTATGAAATGAGTAAAAGAACCTTGTATTTATACTTATCCATGCTTAATATCCCAAAAGTACACCACAACAAGATGACATATGAAATCATTAATTAAAGGAGGCTAAAACCTGCCAAGATTTGAAATTAAATCCCAAAAATAACTTGAGGGGGACTAAGATGCCCTACGTGGCATCTTAGTCCCGACCTTAAAACTTGAGGCATAGACTCCAAAAGGGGGGACTTCTAATGCACATTTGAAAACAAGGTCCCAAGACCTTTATAGGACAAAGATTCCCTAGGTGGAATCTTACTCCCAATACCAAAAATCAAGGACACACAATCAAAATCATTAAATTATTATTTACCCTTTTATGTTTTTCGAGATTGTCCATAAAAAGATACAATTTATTAGGCTTGTGGATGCAAAATAGGACTAATTAAGTTATTGATTAGGATAAACAAAGCAAGGTAGACCCAAACAAGTGTGAAAATGCAAGGTTATGCATTTTCCTACACTACATTTAGCCCCCACTTTAGTGAGAGGATGAACTTGCTTCAAACTCACACTAAAGTAGTCAACCACACAATCAAGAGGGGTTCAAATGTATGAATTCTATTAAGCTAGGATGAAAATAATCAAGAGGGTGGCCAAGCCCCCATTATCAAGATCCTATCAAAAACCAACATAGGCACAAAGGAACACACTTGTGGATGATATATAAAGCCATAACCAGATCACAAACATACACCATCAAAGATAGAATTTAAGGAAAAGAAAAAGGAAAAATGCAACGAATCTAGCTTTGACTAGCCATCCAACCCTTTGTTGACTGAGTCTAGGCTTTTGTCCAAAAAATGTTTACAAGTGGAACATGTTGTCCACTATGTAAACAAAACGCATGCTCACAAGGGCTAGTGAATCTAGTTGTCCACTAGGTGAGCCCCAAGAAATCCACATCAAAGTCATACCCCCATGACTATGATAAGGACAAAAAGAAATGCACATTCACAAGGGCTAGTGAAGCAAGTTGTCCACTAGGTAAGCCCCAAGGAACCATATCAAAGCCATAACTCCATGACTTTAATAAGGTACAAAAATGCAACACAATAAGAAAAAGTGATGTTTGAAGGGATTTTTCTTAGTTCATGCAAGGTTTTATCTTAGGGAAAATTGTGCTTAATGTCTCTAAGAGAGGACAAATGCAAGGTCTCATCTTAGGGAACATTGTACTTAATGTTTCCAAGAGAGGACAAGTGCAAGGAAATATCACACTCTCAGAGGAAATCAAACCCAATGACACCACCAAGAAAGGAACACATCATAGGAAGAAAAAAAATTACACAATGAAACATGAGTGTCGATGTATGCCCCCACTTTAAAGCAGTTGCTAACATCATTACTATTTGCAATTGCTTTAAAGTAGAAGAAGACATGAGAGCTTACTCAGAAAGCCCTATGCCAAGTCATATGTTTCCAATAAGCTACATCATGAGAAGGGAAGGGGTTTCCCCCAAAAATACAATGCTAAAGATAACTCAGTACACCACATGCGATCCAACTTAAGGCATGTTGTCCACATCCCAAGCTTGCTCTTACATATACATGGAAGGAGGTCAAATAGCTAACAAAGGAAATGACAGGTGACATACGAGGACAAGGTTGCCTATCCCCTTGCCCCCACTTAGTACAAGATAGGATGAGCCAAAATAATTGATGAGATGAATTTTCGAGTGAAAATCGGTATCAATTAGCGGAATTAGATGCTGCCACATAAGGAAGAGTACCAAATTCCTTAAGATGTTGGATTTTACTACTCAGAGCCTTACATTCATTAGTAGAATGACCATGAATTATATGATATGCACAAAATAAACTCCCATCTAGTAGAATTTCTTTTGTTTTCTTGGAGGGAGGGATATCAAACAATCTCAGAGGAGTCTCAAAAATATAATTCTCTTGATCAAATTAGAGGACATTTTATTTTTGTGCGACAAATATATCTTTTGTTTAGGAGATGATGTCATACTTACACAAGACCCTTTAGATTGCAATATTTTGTTATCTCCTATATAGGAGGGTGTAAAATCTAATGAATTCAAATCATTAGTGTTTTGTGCTCATGAATCATTTGTGAGAGTTTTGATATTGAGTGAAGGTTATTTTGATGGTTTGATTTCTATCAAAGGACAATAACCAAGACCACAGGTTGTTTCTTGCATGTTAGGCTCTATAGGGACACAAATACCTTTTTCTCTAGCACCACATCATTTTCCATTGTATCCAAGTTGCTTCATAAGTTAGTAACATTTTCCATAATTGTTTTTCATTTCTTTAGGATTTGGTGGTTGTTGATAGTTAGTTTCGTCAAAGTTTGTTGTATAATTATCTTTTTCTTCTAAAGTGGTTGAGGTGGATGATTTCAAAGGGTCTTTCGAATTTTGTGTTGACATTACCACTTTTTCTTTTCCCTTTTCTGAATCTTTGTTTATGATCTTGTATTCTCCCATGAATGTTGGTTTGAAGTCTCAGGAACCCCAATCATCTTCTAATAGCTTCGTAATTTCCTCGATATGTTTTTCTTTGTCCTTCTATTGCATGGGTTCTACTTGTGTAGTTGGTGTCAATATTTTCAAAGGGTTCTCTTTACCTTTCTCAAAGTTCAAACAACTATATGGTTCAGGATCAATTTCAATTGTATAAATTTTGTTGTTGTAGACATATTTCATGATATGATGAAGGGAAGAGGGCACAACATGCATCTCATGAATCCATGGTTTGCCTAGAAGAAGATTGTATGAAAGACCATCAGGCATAAAATGGATCAAGGTTTGTAATGTACCTTTGTCAACTTTAATAGTTAATGTGATCACCCCAAGAGGTCATTTCCCCATGTTATCAAAGCCACTAATAGATAAAGAGGCGGTTTGAATTTCGGATTTATCAACACCAAGCTTATCCAAAAGGTTTGCACTACACACATTTAAGGTTGAGCCATTGTCAACAAGGGTTTGCTTTATCCATGTCCTATTGTATTGAGCTATGATCATGAAAGCATCATTTTGTTTTTACACTTCCAAAGGAGGGATCTCACTTTGGTGGAAAACAATTTCAACATTTATTCCTTGAATCAAGGCTGCTATGTCATTTGGTTGTGTATTAGAAGGGATATGATCTTGTTGTAAAGCATTTTGAATCATGTTATGATAATGAGGGGAGGCTTGAATAGGGTCCCATAATGATATTTTAGCAGGATTATTCTTAAGTTGTTCAACAAGATTATACTCCTTTCCACTTTGTGAAGGAAAATGAGGGGCACTAGGCAAGATAGGATTAGGCAATGAGAGGGATGTTGAAGGTGTTTTTCTTGGTTGTGGATTGTTCCTAGTGTTGTATGCATGAGCAATGATATTGTAACTCAATTGTTGTGACACATTTTTCTTAGATGGTTCAAGGATAAGGATAGGTTTGTTTGTGGTTTGCGGTTTGTTTGAAGGTGGATAAAGAACTAGACAATTCTTAGGATGTCCCAAAGGGTATGTAGGAGGTCCAATATTCAAGGGGGATCTAATGGATAGTAGTGCATTCATAACCTCATTGGTCTTGGTTTGATGTATTTCAAATAAAGGGAAATCTAGAATCACCTTTTTACGATCACCTTTCTATGATCACTTAAGGAAGCCACATTACAATTGTTGTCATTTTCTTGCACCATGATATTCTCCCTACGAGGAGAGATGTTAAGAGAACTACAAACCAAATGTTCTTTACATTCAGAGGTTTTTTGTTCTTCTAAAATGAATTCATCACAAGTAGGGAAATGATCAATGGTTAAATTGACTTGCTCAATAAAGGTTTCTCTAGGTGAAGAGGGAAAACTAAGACTCTTATGAGTGTCATTGATCAAAGTATTTTTTTCACAACTAGGAGAGATACTAGGAGAAGAACAAGTATGATTTTCATAATCATTTATGATTTCATTCATTTGTTCCCTAATGTCTTGCAAAATAGGATAGGTAGGAGAAGGATCATAAAGAGGGTTTTTATAGACCTTAAATATTTGAGCATTGAACACTAACATATCCTCATCGTTTACAATCTCATTCTCTTCTAAATCAGTTTTGCAAGCAAAGGGAGAGTGGAAGTTAGGTAAAGTGATGTTTAGAAATGTGTCTATGATCTCATTCTCTTGTGATATAGTATCTTCCCAAAGGGGACAAGAAGAAGTACAAGAAATAATTTCATGATTCTCAATGATTGTATCTTCTTTCACCAAGATACCTTCGTCACAAAAAGGAGAGGTATCGAGAGAAGAACAACTATGATTTTCATGAATGTCCATGCTTGTATTGTCTTCTATCACATCATTCCCACAAATAGGATAGATAAGAGGGGGTGTAGGTTTAAGGAAAGCATATTTTCACTCTCTTGTGCTAAGAGATTCTCATAACTAGGGAATGCATTGGATGAATGAATAACATTCCTATTGACTAACTTTTTCTTTGCAAACTTGGAAAAGACCAAAACCAACATTTGTGAAAGTAATCTATGCAAACTCAAAATGCAATGTAAAGGCCTAGAATGAAATGTATAGATGCAATTTTCAAATTGTAAACAAGGTAATTTAATGAAAAAATGCATGAAATGAACCACTTTAATCTAGATTTAGTAAAATCCATGAAACATAAAGTCAACTCACTGAAACATATAACTAATGGTAGCAAATAGAAGCACAAAAATTCACTGTTTAACCTTGAAAATTGCAACCTCCAAGTGAATAGGGACTAAGATGCCAATAAGGGTATCTTGGTCCTATAGATGAAATTTTGAGGTTCCAAAAACTGGAATAGAAAACAAACAATAAAGATAGGGTTCTGAGCCAAAAACCCACAGAGGGACTAAGATGCTAGCAAGGGCACTTTAGTCCCAGTAAAGGTTTTTTTAGAAAAAAACAACAAATTTTGGATTGGTTATAGTGTTTCCAAGTTTCCTATTCAGGGACCTGCTGTTTAGAAACATAAAAGTGTGCAAATGAATGGAAGAAAAAGTGACTAATGACAAGTAATTGAATGCAAAGTTGAATTCAATTTTTTCAAATTTGAATGCAATAATAATATTTCTAAATGCAATTAGGATGATTAATAATGCACTTTTTAGTTTTTCAATGAGATAAGATGATGCAAGAAAGAAAAAATATAACCTATATGAACTTTTATTAATGCAAATGTAAGAAACCCTAGATGCACTTTCACTAATGCAAGATGCAATGCAAGAATGAATGCAACCTAGATCTAGGACTTTAGTGAACTCCAAATTAGAAAATGAATGTCCCCAAAATGTCAAGTTCACCAAAATGATCAATAGGGGAAATGGGGATGCTTTATAACCTAGGTCATGTAGAACACCACATTTCTCCAATTGTCATTCAAATATGCCCTAGGACCCCCAAATTGGATTGAATATTAGCACAAAGGTGTGTCAATTATCAACAAGGAAGACCTAGGTGGTTATTTAAGCTTCAAGGGGTTCACCACCAAAAAAAATATTGGAAAAGAAAACTTAACATTTAGATAAAAAAGCCTAGTAATGCAAGCCAAATAATGAGTGTAAATGATGAAATTAAGCAACAAGTTAGGATATGTGTACCTGGGAAGTTTGTAAATGTAATGAGGATTCTAGAAATGAAAAAATTCCATTAAAATATGCTAGGGAGTACTAAGATGCCCTTACTATTATCTTAGTGTCGTTGCTATTTTTTGGGGGAGATGCAAAATCTTTAGATGTCAGAACAAAATTTGAAAGAATCTCTACAAAATTCTACTTGGAGGATGAAGATGCCCTTACTACCGACTTAGTCTCATCTTGAATTTCTAAAATCTTTGAGTGTGATCCTAAGGCTCAATGTATGCACTTCCTTCTTCTCTAATCTCAAGTTTTGAAACTTCTAGATCTAGCCTGTAGGTGAGTTTCTGTGAACATAACTAAGTTGCAATGCAACTTTGCAACTTTGCACTTCAAATGATTTTTGAAACCTAAATCTACAAACACAAACATGCAAGAGAGGAAAAACTTGTTGATTGTTAGTAAATGGGGGTTTTCCTTAGTCAAACCCCTTGTTGGCAATCAAGCCTTGAAATGAAATGGAATAATGAAGGGAATTGATGAATGAACAAAGTGCTATGTTGCAACTCACCAAACCCTTGTTATGAAATCTGGAAACTTGTGTGAAGTGGCTATCTTGAATGCAGATCTTGACTTGAATTGGTTGCTTGAATCAAACCTTTACATCACAAATGCTAGCTCAAAAACACACATGATGCAAGAATATATTTGGCATGATGCTTGAATCTTGATGATGGATCCAAATGCTTGATGAATTTCTCTTGAATGCTCTTGTGAACTCAATTATGCTGTTAGGAATGCACTCAAAGTCTTATTATGAAAATGAGTGAAAGAACCTTATATTTATACTTATCCATGATTAATATCCTGAAATTACACCACAACAAGTTGACATATGAAATCATTAATTAAAGGAGGCTAAATCCCATGAAGATTTGAAATGAAATCCCAAAAATAACTTTAGGGGGACTAAGATGCCTTAGGTGGTGTATTAGTCCCGAGGCTTAAAACTCGAGGCAAAAAATCCAAAAAGGGGGCCCTCTAACACACATTTGAAAATAGGGTCCCAAGACCTTTGGAGGACAAAGATGCCCTAGGTGGAATCTTAGTCCCAGTGTTAAAAATCAAGGAAACACAACTAGAATCATTAAATTATCATTTACCCTTTGATGTTTGTTGGGATTAGCCATAAAAAAGATACTATTTATTAGGATTTTGGATGCAAAATAGGACAGATTGAGACATAAATAAGGATAAACAAAGCAATTTGGGCCTAATCAAGTGTGAAAATGCAAGGGTATACATTTTCCTACACTATAACATTGTTGCATTTACGAATTGTGCAATGTTGTGGGTTGTTTATACTTATAGGTTGCATTTATGACTTGGATGTGGATTGCATATGCCATAGATGATTTAGTATTGGTAGACATTCATATTTTTGGCTTTGTTTATTCACTTTATTTTCTATTTTGGTTGTCATGTTAAGATGGAGAGATGGTATTACCAGGTACAGTCATGATGTGGACCCTATGTAGTTGATATGTGATGCAAACATGTGTGACACGATTGGAGTTTGTTGTTGGTATTGGTGGTGATCATGGTGTTATGGATGTTCCTTGCATCTTAGATACTTTGGAATGACATGATTTTTTATGGCAATGATGTGGATTCGCCATTTGATGAAGGATGATATTCTTTGTAGGAGATGGTTATCTTTATGTGGTATGGAGATGATGATATCTTGGTTAACCATGGATGACTCTTTAGTCTTTGGTTAAGATGTCATGATTTTTATTTTGACATATGATCCTTGTTTTGATAGGATGGTTATGTATCATGTCATGATTTACTATTGATTACATGTTTAGAGTGTGTGAATGATATAGGTACATGATATGTTCATTGGAGTATATGATCTTCTTTTGAGGAGATGTGAGATCATGATGTCATGATTAGGTTCATGATTCACAATTAGGACTTTGACTTTGATCTTGGTTGGTTCTCTTGGCCTAATATTTCCAACTTAGCTTTTTAATTTTATGCTTTCAAACTTTGAAATTGATTTCCTACACTATCTCCCACTTCAATATTTGCAACAATAGAATAAGACCAATTATTTAATATATTATTTTTTTCCTAATATAGCAATTTATTCCTCCAATAAAATTATTACTCAAGCCAAAAAATTAAAATACTCTTTTTGGTGATGCAAGATTGCTAGTACCCCTAGATGCTCCTGCATTAGGTTAGTAGACCCTTTGTGATGGATCAAGATTCTCCTATGTAGTAGCACAAAGAAGCTTATTGCTTCGTGGTAGGCTACAAGGTCATTTTGATGATACTCTCTCTTCTTTAATTTTACAAAGGAATATATTCTAAAAAGAAGGTTTTCAATTTGAACGACTTGGTCATTTTATAAATATATACTATTTATTTAATTATGAATAATAACTAAGGTGGTAAAGGGTTGGTTCTTGTTGAAATTGATCATTAATTCTATTGTAAATACTAGTTATTTTTTAAATTAAAAGTTGCCATGGTTAACTAACCCATTTGAATTCATGAGTACAATTAGCATTACATAAATATTATTTATCACTCCATCAACTATATGAAACCTTGTTAATAATGTAAGATGAAGTTATGATTGGTTTGAAATTATATCTTGAAGACTTCATAAATGAGAATAAATAGTATAATAATATTTTAATTTCAATGCAATGACATTTTTATGTTGATTTTTAATATTATTATTACTTGATTATGTTGTAGTATCATGTAGTAGCATTATATATGGTATCAAAGCTTTGAGTAAAGAACAAGCCTCAGTTCTACTTTTCTTTCACTTTTGTATTTTTACTCTCTAGAGATAGTTATATCTTAAGAGAGAGCCAAATATAGATCAAGAACAAAGTTATAATCAATCTTGCCCTAGATATTATAATGAGTAATAGGATAATTGAAGCACATATTGGCTCTCTTAGTTGATACTCAAGCTAAGACGGATGTCCTAGGTCAAGAAGTCATCCAATCAAAAAGTAAATTTCAAGAAATTTATATGAATACAAAAAGTAATGGTGAATGGTCCTTGATGAGGAAGAAGCCAAGATTAATAATAAGTGTGCTAAGATATAAAATAAACTAGAAAAAAAATATGAAGAAGGTGGCACCTCCTAAATTTGATGCAAAAAATTTATAGGATGACATAGAAGCTTGGATTATAGAAATAGAGAAATATTATGAGCTCGGGAATCTCTAAAAAAAAAACTAAAGTGATTTGGGCCACTTTATAATTAATATGAGAGTAAACCACTTAGTGGGAGAATGAGAGAGTTGGGAAATAATTTAAAACTAAAAACCTTACTTGGGATCTACTTTTGTCCTTGTTTAGGAAGTGAGAACTTCCTTAAATATATGTAGATAGGAAAATGATAGAGTTTCAAAGTCTAAAATAAAGGAGATGAACATTACACAAATTTGGAGAATTTGAAGTTTACACATATTTTAAAATGTATACCTCAATATTAGTAGGATGAGAAATTTAGGGTTCAAAAATTTATATTGGGATTTAGGCCTTTGATTGGTTTTGAAGTGGATATTCATAGTCTACAAATAATGGATGGTGTATTTGAAAAGGAAATAAAACATGAGAGAAAGCTTCATAGTCTCTAACACAAATTAGAATGAAAAACAAGGAAATGAATAAGAAATTATATAATTAAACTTCTATAAACCTTCTAAAAAGAGATTATAAAAGGGAAACCAATCTAGTGACAAAAATTTCAAGGAAAATAAGTCTCAATGGAGGTAGAAATCCTAATTTGATTAACAAAGGAAAATTACCTAGGAAAAAAGGATGAAGGAATGGATATTATGTTTACGGATATTATACCAATCAGTATTAACAAAGGGTAGCTAGAAGAAAATTGAAGAATGAGAAACAATCAATTTAACATCACAATAATGTAGTAAATAATAGGTAGGTAGATTTTCAAGAAACTCTTATATAGTTGACATGTAGAATTTTAGATTACCTAGATAATATTCTAATAGACACCAGATCAACAAAATATTTTATAGATCCTAGAATAGTTGATAATTTTCATAGAAGAGCTATATTTATAAAAAAATATTAGATGGTGCAATATGAAAATCAGGTAGAGAGGAAGGTAGATCATTAATATAGCCTTCAACGATTTAGAACTTCCAAGCTCCACAACTCAAGTTAACTTGTATGTGGCCCATAATATAGGATCCTATAATGTAATATTTGGAAATAACTAGTTAGATCAACATAAGGCCATAGTAAACTATATAGAGAAAATATAATCTATTTGGATGACTATAGAAATCGAACTAAGATTTGTGGTATTTAAAAACCCATAATTCTTAGGAAAATATTACCATGCAAGTGAAAAAGGCATAAAGGAAAAGAGTGATGCACTTTGTATGCAATTCATACCAATGACCTTGACACCATCAATTGATGATTATCCTATTCTTCAATAACTTAGAGATGTATTTCTCAAAGAAATACCAGTACTTAGAGGAAAATACTACTTGGGAGGATGTTGCAAAGATACAACAATTATTTCCTCACATATTTTAGTAAATTTTGGGTTCATAATTTTAATCACTAGGATGATGAGTCTTCCTACAGGGAAGAGATGTAACATCCTTATTCATGTGAAAAAATATAAAATACTTTATATTTGTTAACCCTATTGAATATACGTGAATGAAAATAACATGTTTGATATGTACTTGACACATTAATGTGTAAAGATCAAACATGTTAACCCTATTGGATATGTGTCATTATCATTGTAGTGGTTGGAAATTTTCATACAAGTTATTTGTAAGGTACTATATTAAAGCTAGACAAGAAGTGTTTGATTTTATTCATGGAAAATTAAGCTATGTCCAAATGTTTGTCTCGCAACATCAATTTCTAAGCATGGTCCTCCTTGTAAGATCTTCTATATTAAGGTGTAAACCTATGTTTTAATTTAGTAATCTTATTTATTTATGAAACTTGGAATTTTTTGCCCATACAAAACAGAGGAACCCATATTCCATTTAGTCAATGCACTATCATCCCATTGCATATACAAAAATAACAAATTCAATCTTTAAAAAGTGAAGTAGAGCTAGTTTATCTACTACAATTATTTTATTTCTTTACTCTATCAACATAACATGTTACAATCCACATAAAGGTTATTCATAATTAAATTTGCATTTTTTATAGACATTCCAAATTTACTACCAATTTGTACCATGCTAAATCTATCATATTCTCATAAATAATTATATAAATCATTATTTAATTAATTACCCTTTGCCATTAGTTTCTACTTCTTCCCTAAGTTTAATTTAATTAAATCAAAGTGGCCCTAGTCCCCAACTCTTCTAACTTAATTAATTAATTAATATTTGATTAGTTAATTAATTAATATTATTAATCACTATTACCATTTTCTCTAGTATTTAAATCTATATCATCATTGAACTAGAGAAATACCACATGTTAGAGGAGGAAAATAGAGATATGCTACTAGTAGATGTCATAAAATAGCATGAGAAAGGAGCTATAAAGTAGATGCTAAAAGTACATGTAGTAAAGGGAGTTGATTGATATAGTGAGTATAATAATGATAGAATCTTTGTAGTGTTGCAAGTTGGAGCTACAAGTGATAAAAAATGATCTTAACAATGAATGCAAAAAGTTAATAGGGTGTTGCAATACAAATATTGCAAGTAGTGATAACACTATAGGTAGACATGACAAAAGAAGATAATAAGCAACATCATGAAGACACAAAAAATAGGAGGTATTAATTGGACAATGGATGCTCAACTTAGGGGACACTCTAAGTTGGTGTAGCATTATAGTGGAGATAGGTGGAGAGAGGTGAACTAATGGACTGGTAGTTTGAGTTCATAGTGCATATAAAATTGAGTCTAAATAATGATTTGTAGTTGAGGAGTAAGAGCTATTAGACAAATAATAAAATGAAGGAGTAGAGGAGAAATGCATATGCAAAGAAGCGGTACATGAAGTTGACGAAAGGGAAAATAGCTTTTTGTAAATTTGTCATAAGGAAATAATTCATGGTGAAAATACTATTGTAGGAACAACTAGTGAATTGTTGGGTAATGTCAAGGAAAGCTTGAATGTAGATAATTTATAAGCTATGAAGACATTTACAAGGCTGCAATAAAGAGATAGGGTTTGTGTAGAAGTGAGGAGTAGAATGAGGGAAATGCCCAATTTTGGAGTGAGGAGATGTCAAGAGGATTAGATGGGAATTTTGAGAAATCAAAGGAGGGAGGGAGAGAGATAGCACCTTCATTTAGGTCTACTATTTAACCAGCAAGAAGTTAAATCATTTAAAGATTTTTGTTCAACTCAAAGATAACATCGCTTAAAAAATGAATAAATACAATGATAGCATTATTTAATGTCCCATAATCCTTACAATTTTTCCCATTCTATTGTTCTAGAAAAGTAGGCTTCTTTATAGCCTAGCTCTTTAAGGTATTTAATGTAAGAATTCAAAAACAAAAAATCTTCAAAATTTATTTGAAATATGGGATTTATTTTAATTTAGAATAAATGGATTTGCTAGTTAAATTTTGTAAAAAAAAATAAGATATACTTTAGTCTATTAAAAGTTAATTTAAATTGGGCTTAGCCATCAAAACCTACTTACTTTTGTCAAGTGGATATTACCTTTGCCAGGGAAACTCATCTAAAGTCTCCACTGCTCTAGCACTTTTAGGATAAGGAGAACTTTTGGGATAAGGAGAACCCCTAAGAGAAGAACTTCTCGAATAAGAAGTTTTGGGATGAGGAGAACCCCTAAGAGAAGAACTCCTCGGATAAGGAGAACTTTTGGGATAAGGAGAACCCCTAAGAGAAGAACTCCTCGAATAAGAAGTTTTGGGATGAGGAGAACCCCTAAGAGAAGAACTCCTCGGATAAGGAGAACTTTTGGGATAAGGAGAACCCCTAAGAGAAGAACTCCTCGGATAAGGAGAACTTTTGGGATAAGGAAAACTCCTTAGATAAGAACTTTTGGGATAAGGAGAACTTTTGGGAATAGGAGAACTTCTGGGATAAGGAGAGCTCCTTGGATAAGGAGAACTCATTGGACAAGGAGACTTGGTTTTATCCTCCATAAGGCTCCAACGAGGGGTGGAGGGACTCTCTTGACCAGAATCAGGGTTACTATTTTTAACCTTGCAACAAGGAGTTGAAGAACTGTCAGGAATATAAATTTTAGGATTAGGTGTAGAATACTTCCTTGGAGTCATATTCTTTTGTTCTTTATCAGCTTTCCAAATAGTGCATATCTCACCAGTTCCATTCAGTGGTGTTGTAGATGGGCCCCAATGATTTCTTTTAATCCAATTCTTCAATTTGCCTAAAAATGGGCGAACCATAAAATACTTGTTGCGTTTTTTTCCCATGATTGGGAGTGAATGCCAAGCAATTTCACTGATTTCCTTTTTGGTCTTTGGTTCGAAAGGGTATTTCTCATTCACTCCCTTGATAAGGAACAAAACAACTCTTTTCTTCCCATCAGCATGTTGAATAAAGTCGCCGACATTCAAAAGTGGACCTATATCATATCCTACCTCTTCCATTGATTCTCTAATAGCACATACATAATCTTCTTCATTGGGATCTTCCTTCTTTCCCCTAGGGAAACTCCAAGAACCGCTCTTCCAACCCTTTACAAGCAAACACCTCTTATAGGAGTGGTCCAAAATTATTGAGCCTGCTACTGGAACGGTGTCCTTAAAGGATCTGAATTCCTCAAGTATAGCATCTACATGGTTAGCATGGTAAGTTTTAAAGGGATCACAACTCTTAAAAAAATGATAGGTGAAGTCAGGTAGACTAAGGGACATGAGATTGGGATCTCTTTCTCTTATATCGTCCTCGTAGTGCCAATGAGCTAGCTCTACTTGAAACATTAGGCTTGGCATGAACTCTACTTCTTCTGGATTCATATCTTGCACAAAATCAACATATAACTCTTGCATGATCTCCTGTGAAGGATAAATAGAGGTAGCTGAGTTTCTTTGTTTTCTGGATCTAGTTCGAGGAACCCTATAAGTCGGAGTCATTGGACGTGGGGGTGCATGATCAAGAATACCAGGAGGAGTTGGGGGAAGGGAAGACTTCCGAAATTTAGATGGGGGGTCGTGGGGCATATTTCCCATATGATTGGAAGTTTTACGCATGGAAGGGATGGTATATTTTCCTAATGCGCTCATATTGCTTCTGTGCTGAGTAACAAGGATGGATTTACGACTGAATAAATACAAGCTCAACAGTCATGTCTATTAACTTAGCGTTTCTAAACTTACAATGAAATATCGTTGAAGTTGTTGAATTCAATTTATTAATATAATTTACAATAACAGTTTTTAATGAGATCGGCGACTGATTCTGCAGCTTCGTCAGCATTCTTCACAAATCAGACACAGATTTTCAATGTCTTTACTGTGTGTTTAAAAACAGAGGCTTTTTTTTAATAGTAGTTATTCTCAAATTTTGGACAATAAATATTTGAAGAAATTAAGCCATTATTTTTAAAAACTAGTTAATTTATTTTATAAAAATTTAAATTTATTTTATACGTCATCGTCTTCGTCATCATTTGGAAAATTAAAATGACATCATTTGGAATATATATATATATATATATATATATATATATATATATATATATATATATATATATATATATATGTTATATTAGTTTCATGGTCATTGTCTAACTGCCGTCTTTATAAAAGAGTTTGAGTTTGGACCCTTTTAAGACTCCTCTTTACCCTCAATTTGATATTAGAATATATGATTTTATTTTCTGACTTTATGTTTAAACATAAACCAAATTTTGATTTTATTTATATGATCTAAAGAGTGTTTTCACTATTTTAAAACATATAGTTCTCAATAAAATTTGAAATGTTATTATATTTTGTTATATATTAAATATTATTTCAATTTTTAAAATAAAATATTGAAATATATAGAAAGTATTGTAGTTTAATTAGTAAGGATGATATGGCATGACATACTATCAACTAAAGTATAAATCTTTAGAAGAGGGTGAGAGTAGGTTGATTAACATGTTAAGGTGTTTAAATTTAATAGATAATAAGTTGAAAGGGTGTGGTAAAAAATATTAGATCTTTCTACATGTGAAAGAGTGTTTTTTTGATGAAATAGAACATATATTAGTTTTAAAAAATAGTGATAATTTATCTTTAAAAACTAGTAGATGGAATGGGATTACATTTGAAAGTCACACACAAAATTTAAGAGAATGCTGGGGTATATAGATATGTGTCATTTTTTCCTACAATTGTGTAGGTCTTCTTAAAAATTCCCTCTTAGTTTTGTGCATCTCAAACTAGTTTTCTTATCCTATTGTCAATTTAAAAGTTACAAAAAGTGGCAATTTCATGCAATGCTAGAGTCTAGAAAGGGAAAATTTTCAAGAGAATCCTCATGGAATTAAACTAATAGTGCAAAAGCATTTCATTGAGGGGTTTATCCTAGAGGGGTGAGGGCCCTTGAACCTTCTCAACTACAATGGTTGTATGAGGGCTACAATTGGGTGTGGAATGGATAATTTTTTTAGTGGAGCCCCATGTATTAGAAGTTTGACACAAATGCATAATCTAGTAAATTTTTAAAAGAGAAATAAGTTATAAAGTTATAAATTAATAATGTATAAATACAAATTAGAGATTTTGAGAGATGTGCAAATATCAAGATGACTATATTGCATTAAGAGCTCATAAAGAGAAAATGCTACATAAAAGAGTGAAAATACAAACCCCTATGGTTGCTCTATGTATATCTCCTCTTTAAGGTCACTATGAAGAAACAATCACTCACATCCATCTAATAAACTTCCCATTAGTGGGTTATAACTATAGTAAGGACAAGTCAAATGCAATTTATTTTGGAAACCTAGTGCACATGTCTCAAAGTAGTTGATCGCAAGAATCTAGGAGAATCCTTTGTCAACTAAGTTTTCCTTATGTTTTTTAATTGACCCATGATTTGTAAAAAAAGCTATTTGGTAGATCCACTTGCAACAAAGAATTTTCCTTCCCTTATGAAGGTGGACTAAATTTCAAGTGTTGTTCCTCTCCAAGGAACTAAACTCTTCTTATATAACAACATCCCACTCAAGGATATCATAAGCTTCCTAAAAATATTTTTGATTGAAAGTTCTAGCAATAAAGATATGTGGAACTTGCTAAAACTATGATTGAGGTCTTTTGGTACCTAAACACTCCCCAACCCAATCACCTATGATTAAAATGTTTGACAAGCCCAAAGAGCCATATAGGCTAAAGTGTCTAGATAGTTTATAGGAGTATCCTTTGGGTGATGACTAGGTGTGGAAGGAGGTAAACCCTCATAATTTTTGTCACCATCTAAAGTGGAGGAAAAGGACTCCTTATCAATTCCAAGAGAATAAATTTCCTCTTAAGAACTATCATCATGTTACATAATATCTTCAAAGTGACAAAGAATGGAGAAGTGGTTGAAGAAGAGCTAGCACAAGTCTCCTAAAAAAAATCCTCACAATGAATAGATCATGAGTGGTAGGATGAAGAATCCTATAGCCCTTAACACCATTAGTATACCCAAAAAAATATATAAATATTCTTTGTGGGTCTGTACTATTGCATTTTTTGGAATATGACCCCATGTGGGGGATCCAAACACATAGAAGTGTTTCACTAAGGGTTTATGACTAGTATAATATTGAGAAGGAGTTACCCCCCTCATAGTTTGATGAGGATTTCTCAATTCTAAATATAAATGCATAACTAGTATGGTGGTGCTAGAGATCTTGAGTGTATACTAATGATATCATTTTATTTGAGAAAATGTAAAAATTTGTACATAAAAATATCATCAATAAAATTCAAAACATATCGGGATCTATTGAAAGATGGATGTGGAAATGGACCAGCCAAATTACTATGTATTAACTCTACAAGTTATGAGACTCTCCACAATTTTCCCTTATCAAACTTATCTAGATGTTTTCCAAGAATGCCAAGAATGCATCCTTAACAAACACCATTCAAAAAAGGGATTCTAGACAAGCTTAATACCATGTCATGTTGATTGAGTTGATGGAGGTAGTGATTTGTTTTCCAAACTGATGATGCCATAATTTTCTCACTTTATTTGAATGAATAAGAAAAAAATTCAAGGATAGTCAAGAACAAAGTGAGAAAAGTGATAGAGTCTTGGATTAGTATAGGTGTTTCCCATAAAAAAATTAGATATAATATTTAGTTCACTGATGACCAATGTATCTAAAGTGAATTCAACTTGTATGGGTGATATGGTAGAGAGATCTAGGAAATTGGTTGACAAGGAAGACACACAAAACACTATGAATGTTCCATAACCAACATCAATAAAACCTCTCAGACCACAAACTTCCTTAGTTTAATCATTACCTATAAGTTTTTCAAGCATAGAACATGGCTCCAAGGATGAAAAAATTTCTTGTGTATTGGCTATGTGGTGAGAAGCACCTAATTCAATAACCCTGGTGTCATGTTGTGAAGCTATTACAATAAGGAATTTTGCCTTTCCTCCCTCCTTACTATAATTTGTGGCCTTTGAGTTGATTCTCTTGATGAATTCTAAATTTTTAAAATTTGTACCTTAATAATGTTCTTATAAAAAAGAGGGATAAGATGAGCTATTTAATTTTACTCATCACCTTCAAGGAGCAATTGATGTTTGATTTGAAGTCCTAAAATTTTTATTACTCACAAAATAAATAAACATGAAATATGAACAAACTCACATGAAAAAATGATGCTTAACTGAAATAAATTTTGTTGTAATTCTACTAATTCTTCTCTTGACTTCCCAATTTCTCAATTATAATCTCAATTTCCCTCTCAAACATGCTAGGATTAAAATGGTGAAAAAAAATTGTATTTACATTCAATTCTTCTAATTTCCTGAAAATTAAATTTTGATATCCGACAAATGATTTTGGATTTTTAAATATAAAAATACCAACACCAATATATTTAAAATTTATCCAAAATCAGTTGGACAAGGGTGTTGGGCACCCTAGTCCAAACTCATCCTTTTCATGGCCTTAAAAATAGATATTAAATATTAAATGTTTATTTTCAATCCTATATTTTAATTTTTTTAAGATATTTATAAAATAGGAAAATTAAATGCATAATTAGGTCCTAGCACAGGGGGGAGCTAAATCTAGTGTGAAATTATCAAAAGTGACAAATTTTGATGTTACAATGTATAAGGAAACATCAAAATCCAAGAATTAGGAATACCAAGAAAAAGGTAATTAGGTAAAGATATAGCTGAAAATTCAACTCTAAAATATAACTTAAGAATTTGGGAGTTAGGGTTAAGAGGGAAAGCATGTTGGGAAGGTAATGTCTAAAACTTTGACAAATTGAACTTGATTTTTTTTCTCTTTTTCTTAGCCATTTTTAATTTTGAAATAAATGAGGGGGGTACAACAAGGATTCAGATGAATTTTGCATTGTCAAGTCTAGTCATTAAGGGTGAGAGTTTCACAATTTTAGGGATTGATGATTGGGGATACTAATGAATAGGTACTTAAGGAAAGGGATGGCTAAAACTCTAAATTTGATAGGTAACTTAGTGTAGCAATCAAGGAGTTGGGAATTAAGAATTGGGAGTGCTTCTTATGAGGTGCCCAAATAATGATAGTTTCGAACTCAATGAAAATATTTATGGATAATAAATTGAGGGTATAAAAGGAACAATACTTTGGTAAGGGAAAGTTTGAAAATTTATTATAGAAATAAATTTAAGGAAATTCTCAAGTTTTGGGGGTTTATGGAATGAATGACGACAAGGAAAAGTTTCATAACCCAACATTTATACATTTAAAAATAAGGTAGATAATAGATGAAAGGGATGTTGGGATGAAAAAATTTAAAGGTTTGAAACTTTAAAAACCTACCAAACTTAGATAAATGACTAGAAAAAACACTACACTTTTTTTTTTTGGGGATTTTTATAACTTACAATACATGATAGGCACGTGGGGGATGAAAAAGGAAAACACCCAAGTTAAAAAAAAATCATAAAGGAGATGAGACTCATGAAAATGTTAGCATTATAGGTTTGATTTCTAATAGGTTTTAGTTGGGGATGAGTGCCACTAGTTGGCACAGTGAGAATCTAATATCTCTGGGAGAAAACAAAAACAATGGAAAACTTGGACAAATACACTTTATCATGACAAATAAGAATCACTATAGCACCTCTAACCATCTTGCATCTTGAATCAAAAAAGATAACTTGCACACTTACATCTATTAATTTTCTCATAGATAAGATATTACATGATAACCCAAAGATATAAAAAATATGATTAGTTCCCTTAACTCGACCATCAAGAAATTTAAAAATTTTAATCTACCATGGGAAAAAAAATTCAAATCAAAATCACCACCCAAGTACACCTTACTTGCATTTTTTTTTGATAAGTTAATGTGGCAGTGCATGACCACACCTGTAAATTGACACCAAAAAGGATTACAAAGTCAACCAATGAACATGCAAACAAAGTTGTGTTTACATTCTACTTGGAGCCATCACAACCCAAAATTATCTTAGGAAATTAACCTACTAATAATATATCCATGTATTCTACACATACTAGAAACTTAGATCATCAAGAATCTATCATTAAACCTACATATTCTTTTTCCCTACTCCGTTTTCAACATCATGTCCATCACCTAAATCATTCAATAGAGAAAAGATTTAATTGTCATCATACATTGCCACTAGAAAGCAATTTGGCTCCACATTTTGTATGGGAGGCTCAGAGGCACATGTTGAATGTTAATTCATTTTTTTTAATTTTCCTTTACACCATTTTCCATTGACCTTCTTTTGTCCCTCCATTTGTTCCCTCATCTATAGATTATGTGGTTAATTTTCCCCCTTTAGGGGACACTATCTCTGAGACTTCCATTTGATTTTCCATGACTCCAATTTGATTGTGTGTGATCTTTTATAGCCTTCACATGATCCCTCCATGATAGAGGTGAATCATCCCCAACCCCATATTTGTTAGAAATAAGTGGACCTTTTGGGCATTTGACCCCAATTGTTTTCTCTTTGGTGGCCTATGCAACAATATCCTGGCAAGAAATGGTAACTTACTTTTCTACTAATTAGCGGTAGAGTGAGGCCTCTTTCCACCAAGTGCCATGCCCATCAAGTTTTTGTTTGACACACTAGGAAGCCATGTGACCCATGATAAAGAATCTATGATAGCATAATGGAATCCCCTCATAATCTAATAGCTGGTATCAATCTCCACCAAGATAAATTGTATGTAGGTAGTTTGATGACCCCTCATCAACAACAAAAAATTTCCCTAGCAAATTTCCCATAGTCTCAAAATAGAAGTTAAACCAAAATTGAAGCAGAAGATTTGGAACTTACTTGCATTAAAAAATTTATACTAATAAAACCAATCTCTATTATAGTTTTTATGAAAGGTTCAACCTATGTCAATTAACCATAATTTTTTGCTTGCATACATTTCCTAAGTTGCTATGAATATATCACCATCCTCCTTTTCATCTTCCATAACTCAAAGTTTGTACCAAAAAAAATCTACATCAATCCTCCGTGATGTTCTTTCCATATATATTTCCTATAGTAAGACCACAATGTGCTCTCCTACAAGATCCCAATCAAATCTAGAGTAGCTCAAAAACCCAACAAGTGAAACCAATTGTAATCAAGCTCTAATGTCACTTACAAGGAAGCAAAGGTAACAAAAGTAAATTCCTACATTAATCTTGAGAGGATAATGTATATAATTTTAAAAATATAATCTAAAAATTACAAAAATAAAGATAGGCATAATAAAATAATAATAGAACATGTAACACTAATTTTATATAGGGAAAACCCTTTTGGGAGAAAATCCCCACACTCCAAAACCTACTCTATATACTATTTAAACATGATATTTAAAGTATTATATAATAGTTGTAAGATAAATCTTCATAGGTGTTTCACCAACATATGATTTGGGAGAATTTTTAGTAGCATTCAAGTACCTACAAATCACTATATGTATTACAACTTCATTGTTCAATTTATAGCCAATCAACAACCTAGAAACATCAATGATTTGGAAAAATAACTTGATAAAACCTCTTCATGGTATGTCACCTAATTAGGACCCTAATTTATATGCCTACCTAGAAATATTCCATAATCTATTAAAAATAGTAAATCAATCACCTCTTACAACTATCATAAAGCATCATAACCACTCACCCAACATGGGCACCCAATTTTATAACTTTCAATGCCAAAATAGAGTTTCATGACAAGTTTAATCACCTATCATTAATTTGGTAAATATTCTAAAGTAACTCCACTCTTACAAGCTCTTATGTGTCATAAGAATCCTTATAAATAAGGTTCTCTAAATCTTCTATAATGTCAAACTTAATAATATCTCACAACACCCATTCCAAGGCACTAAAACTTTGAAAATATGCCACCTCAAAATCTCATGCCCTATTTTTATGTGAGTCTAACTTAATTATGATATTTAATATAAATAATTCTTACAAGAAAATTCCTAATAATTGATAAATGAAACTATAAATTGTCAAGGTTGGGACACCTTAATTCCCAACACTACATTGGGTTTGACATTGTAGATGCATAAAAATGTCCTCTTAATCTTTTTTATCCATTGAATAATCATATCTCCATAAAACCATTAAAATATTATAAGCATTTACTCATAACCATAATCCATTTACATAATCATTTAGTCATTTATCCATTATTTATCCAAATACATATTTCATTAATTCATTTCATAAATATTTATCATTTCATTAATCATTAACATATCCATAAATCATTTCATATTCATCCATTTACATAAATCATTTCACTTTGACTATTTGCATGATTATTCATTTGCATTAATCATTGAAATGCATCCATATTTCATTAAATAATTTAAAATTCATAAATCAAATTCCATGAAATTAGCTTAAAATTGCACATTAAATTCATAAATCAATTTCCATGGAATTAGCTCGAAATTGCACAATTTGAGCTTCCAAACGTGAATCATGGAATAAATCACTCCACTCGTTTCTCATTTCTCATTTTCACGTTATGCATTCATCTATAAAAACCTCCTCCTTCTCACTTTTTGGGGATACACATTTTTATTTAAAAATTCAATTTCAATCTCTCTTCCACTCATCACAGCTTCTTGTTGCACTTGTGCTCATAAAAATCTGAGAGCATCAAATGCATAAATCAAGAATCATGGTGAAATAGGAAAACAATGGAGTCGATTTTCCTTTGAATGCATTTATTTTGGTTTTGCATAGTTTAGTTTGCATTTTGAATTTGTATTCATTTGGAAAGGCTTTATTGATGATATGATAAAATTTTGATTTGAATTTATAGATTAAATCATTTAGCTTCTTTAGCTTTCAACATTAAACAAATGGTGAACCGAACGCGAATGCTTGGATGAATATTTTCACATTTTGCATGCACACTAATTTGCAAAAAAATTGAAAGACAAATCTAATATGATCTACATTTTGCAAAGCATCGATTTCTTCACATCTACACCATATCAATTTCTTCACATCTAAATATGATATATATTTTGTAGGATCAACAACTCTAGATTTGATATGATATACATTGTCTCATTTTATAGTTGAAAGACAAAATATGATATCAATTTCTTTGCAGCAAGTTACATTGTGAAAGCATTTCAAAATACAATAAAAACTTTAATTCACCAAAAGCAAAAAAAAAACAAAAAAACAAAAAAAACAAAAATCATTGGCATAATTTAAAAATGTATCAGTTTTCAGCAATTTATGAGCTTGTAGCACAAATCTTTGATTTGAATCTTTGAATAATGAATAACACCCCACAACATTTTATCCTACAATTTAATTTTGAGTGTCAGTTTTTAGTTTTAACATTTAAATTAAATTTTTAGTTTTTAACATTTAAATTATATTTTTAGTTTTCAACTTTTTAATTAGATTTTAGTTTTTTGGCTTTTAACTTTTAATGTAGAGTTAGCTTTTAATTTTTAAATTAGATTTAGCTTTTGTTTTTAGCTTTTAACTTTTAATAGCTTTTTCTAAATTAGATTTTGTTTTTTTTTTAATTGTGATCTTTTTAAATTTAGTTTTATTTTAGAATGTAGATTTAATATAGATTTATTTCAGATTTAATTTAATTTAATCTAGTTTAGATTAATTTTTAGAACTACATTAATTTTAAGGCTTAGATTAATTTAGATTAGTTTTAATTAACTTAGACTAATTTTTAATTTAGTTTAGAGTTTTAGTTTCTAATTTAATTTAGATTCTTAGCCTTTTAATTTAGATTTAATTCAGTCTCTAATTTCTCATTTAGTTAGATTATTTTTTAATTTGGTTTAGATTTTTAGTTACTCATTTAATTTAGTTTAATTTTTAGTAATACAGTTTATATTTTAGTTTCAGTTTTAGATTTCTTTTCTTTTAGTGTGGATTTTAAAGTTAGAATTAAATTAAATTTAGATTTTAATTTAATTTAGAAGTAATTTAGATTTAGATTTAGATTAAATTAATTTTGTTAGGATTTATGTTAGTTTTTATTTCGGTTAAGTTTTGGTTTTGTGACTAATTTTGTTAATCGGGTTTCTTTTGCTAGGTTCGTTTGACAAAGAATTGAAAATCAAAACATACGCTTGTCAAAGAAAGGAGGCATGAAACTACTAATGAAATTTTGGGGTATGTGCAAGATCATGATGGGCCAAAAAGTGGCAATATTATAAGTATTTGTAGGGTATGTGGCTAACAACTTTTTTTACCCAAATTGATGAAATGAAAAGAGTTTTTAGAGGAGATTCTCAGCTTTCCACCAATATAAATTATGCTTTAATTTGAATTTAATAAATAATTATTATTTATTTCTATTAGAATTATGACTAAAGTCCTGATCGATAGGCTGATTGAAAAACATTTATAACTTTCAAACGGTATCACATTTTTTGAATCTGAAACATGCATCACATTCTATGATTCACATATTATAGGATTAAAAAAAGAAAAATTAAATTTCATGAAGTTTTGACCAAGTTAAGGTGGTTAGACATACGAGTTTTTATATTTTTTAAAAGTTGTAATAAAATCATAATTAATTATTTACTTGGAAAAAATTACAAAAAATATGCATCACATCGGACATGAGTCCTCTAGTTATATATAAAATATTATAAAAAAATATTGTCATTTTATTATGGTTAGGGTGGTTAGATAGACACCTACTTCTTATTTTTTCCTAAAATTTAAGTACTACTGCAATGAAATTTCAAATTTTCACCAAATAGATTTTATTTATTTTTAAATAAACTTAGTAGTTTAGAAACTACATTCAATTTTATACAGATTCTATTCTTACATATTTTTAAAATAATATTGATAACTTATTCAAAATTTTACGTCAAGTTGCCTAACACTGATTTTTCTAGATTTTTTGCCACTTAAGGGCCTATTTTTTCCATGATGATCCTGCACATACCCTTTGATGTAGGACGTTCATTGAAGACATGATTTTGAAACCAATTGTCTTTTAGATTAGAAAACACTTCAATTGGTGCATTAAAAATGAACAATTATCTTCTCTCACATAGATCTAACTAGGGGCTGAATGAACACTGTTTGTTGAGCTTGAGATGGTAGGGAGTATGCTCTCACCTTGTGCAAAACTTGGTGATCAGAAACTAGACCCATCTATTTTATGTGTCACCCCGATTCAATAATCGAAGTATCTTCTCCCCTTGCGCACTTGTGCGATTCTGGGTGCAAGAGAAACAGTTATTGACTCTAGGACTTGGGCCTTCCTTGGTGGGAAAAATTACTCACCTCAAGGCGACTCAAACTGAAAACGAAGCTCTTTGGCCGAGCTACCCCTGCCTGGTATATAAATGTGAATCCTAATGGAAAACTTAGGATTACGAGTGCAGATGTGTCATACAGACCAAGTAGTACTCCCCAAAACCCTATTGAGTGTAACCTCTTCAGGCTGGAGTGCCTCCTAAATGGAGATTAATCTTGTGCCCCATGTATGGCCACTCGAACGAGGGTCCTGAATTAAACACCTTTGTGCAGTAGCCAAAAACCTTCTATTTGCTAGCGCAAGATTGATCGGTGTGAAGGAATCCACATCTTCACAGTTTTTAGTAGAGGTGATCAATCTGCCATGGGAGTTTCATGGGGGTTGGAAGCTTGGTTGGCTTGAGAAGTGAGTGCACTGTAAGGGGGATCCCGTGTGGCCAAGCTTCTGGATTCACACGCTAAGAATATGCGGCTGGGGAAACCCACATGGAATCTAGCAGATATTATCCTTTCCAACCTTAGGATTTATGCTTGTAAATTGCAAAAATTCACGATTGAAAACAAACTCAAAAACACTTTGTATGCTATGTCTTGCGTGTGTGTTAAAAAATAGACCTCAAGCAAACATCACACCTTGTAACTTGCAACACCTCAAAACATTTCCACAACCAACAACCAAATATGCCTAACCACTATCCTCCATATTCATGCATGACCTATGAACGAAACCAAATGATTGAATATCTTGACCATTGTTTGAAAGAGATTGAACAACAACTTGAATCCCAAAATTTGAATGAAGTGATGCAATCATCTCATAAGCCTTTATCCTCACCCAAAACTACATCATCCAAGTTCAATGTCCATGAATTTCTCAAAGGTTAAATGAGAAACCTAAATCTATGTCCTCAAACACAAATAATATTGAGCAATCATACCATGTCATGCACCTATCTTCATCTCCCATAAGTCAAAATAAACCTCATGAGTCTTTCACCCAAGTTAACGAATCTATCCAACCATTCTATCTCATCATACCATCACCATCCAATTAGTCATGTCAATCTATTAGTCCAAAGCATGCTAGCATAGACTCCCCTACACATCAAGATCAAAGTATTCCTTACACTCCATCCAATGATACCAAAATTCAACAACCCCTTCCAATCTTTGACCAAGATCCCATCTCTCAAGAACCTCATGATGATTCCCTTACCTCTTTTTGTTTCATCCAAGATGATCCCCTTCCATCTCAAGAGAAAATTACCTTTCCAAATCCTCCTTCCACCTCATCTAATGAATCCATACCATCTCATGATTCCATCATATCCAATGATCAAGATATGCTTTCCACAAAATATCAGGATTCCCTTCCTCGTCAAGATCAATATATACCTCCATTCAAGGATACCCTTTCATTCCATGATGATGTTCATCCTTCTCATGATCAAGATATTCCTTTCATACCACTTCATGATGATTCCATACTTAATAAAGAGCAAGCTACTCCATCTCCTACACCTCTTAATCCTTTTCCAAGTCAAGATCAAAGTACCCTATCATCCCCATGTCAAGATCCTATCACCCATCCTAATTCCCCTCATGATTACAATCCTCCACAAGAGTCTATCACCCCTATTCAAGCTATCCATGAGCCCCTTTCCTATCAAATGTGTTCTCTCACTTTTATCCAAGGTGGTTTACTCGAAGATCTTGTTATTCCTTCCATATCACATCCATCTCATGATGGACTTGCATCTTGTTTCATAAACAATATATATCCCGTTGGCAAACAAATGTGTCAAAGTATGAACTACAAAGGCAAACGATCAAGCATTCATGAACAAGGTATCCTAGAACCCCTTTATTATCATGGCCTTGGTTATACACCTCACGCTCAAGACATTAATACCAATCATAATTCCACAATCCATCAAAATAAAACTAAGTATCCTAGTCCATCAAACCTTCCATCTATCCTAGGTTCTTATCATAGTCCATCAAACATTCCATCTATCCTTGGTCCTTATCATCCAAACCCTAGTTCATCAACCCTTCCATCCATATTGGGGCCCTACATCTCTCCATCTCCTATTCATCAAGAACAACAAAGGCACACATCCTTGATGCCCTCTCAAAATTCTACCTACATTAACTCATCCATAATACCTCCATATCATTCATCTCCATCCACCCATCCCATTTCTCTTGGAAGCAATTTGGGTGCCAAATGTCAAAATCTTCCATATCAAAATCCACATGTATCAAAGGATCAACATGTATCCTTGAAGATCCATGCAAAAATAAAAGAAAATTTGATCCCAAGTCAAAATAAAAATCCAAAAGGCCACAAAGTCCCATCAAGTCAAAAGCAAAAAATTCAAAGGCCACAAAGGCCCATAAATCAAAAAGAAAAAATTCAAAGGCCACAAAGGCCCATAAAGCAAAAAGAAGAATCTCAAAGGTCACAAAGTCCCATGAATCAAAAATCAAAGTCAAAATCTATGTGGATTCCTAAAAGTCTCGTAGAAGAAATAAAACCTAAATTGGCATCCAAATTTGCTAATCCAAAAGCTTCCTCCAATCTTCCATCTAAAAACCTATCACCTTCGAAATCTATTTTTACTCCATCAATTCACCACCCTTCAAGATGTGTGCCAATGTTGATCTTTCCATCCTTTCCATCTATCCATCAACAAGCCTTCCAACCTCCTATCCATTATCCAACATCCATCCCCCATTATCCTCCTTTAATCCAAACCTTTGCATAAGTGCTTAGCTTCTTCCATCATACCATTAATCTACCAACATTTATGAGTCTAATCCTCCTTGCCATGGTTTAGTAGAGCACATATTCAAGGGATATTAGCTATGAAACTTGATGCTTGATTCCTCCCTCCATCTCCCTATCATGCATTTATTACCTTCCATATTCATTTATGCCTATCCATATCCTATCTTCCATATTCCTCTTGCACTTTACACTTGGGGGCAAGTTGTGTCCCTCTTATCATGCATATTCATGATCCTCTTTATGTTCATCCTTTACCTTTCCACCTTTGATCTTGACAAGGTTAAGGATCTTCTTGAACATCGTATATCTTATCCTATACACTTTATCCTTATATTTTGTACCATATACTTCACTGTATCCATATTCTGCCATCTTATCTTAATGCATCCTTTCTTCCCGTGGTCTTGATGAGGAATAGGGGAAAAGTACTTAGGCATTGTGTCCATATCTTATCTATTTGATCTTGATCATCCTATTTATTAGCCTTATCCTTGCATTATTTCATTCCATATCTCCTAGCTTATCAAAATCCATGTCCCATTTCCTTCTTTTGAGATTAGGGGAAAAATTACAAACACATGCTTTGGATTCTCTTTCATATCCTTATGTGTTACCATTCCATCATAGTTCACATCCTTATCATTTATCCATGATAAAATTACCTCCAACGTTGGACATCATGTCTCTTTGCAACCTTGAATCTTATTATGCAAATCATATTTAAGCCTAGTTGTAAAACATTATCCAATCCACATATCTTTTGTCAATCAAACATCATCAATCATCAATCTTATCATACTTAGAGAAATAAATGATCCTAAGTACTTACCATCATCATGCCTTATGGAATCAATCATTCTCAACATCTTAATCAATCAACCATTATCATCTTTCGACAAGAGATATGTTGCTTGTGTGACATGTTTTGCAGTGAATCTTTCATTTTGATTTATTGTTTATCCATGGTTGCACTGCATCTAGTGTGGGGAATCTAGTTTCTTCAATTATTCATATCACATTTCATCTCAATCCATCTTTAAAACTTCAAAAAATCCAAAAAAAATCATAAAATGTTTTGAAAAAATCCAAAAAAAATCATAAAATGTGTTGAAAAAATCCAAAAAACCATAAAATGTCCTGAAAAAATCCAAAAATCATAAAATGTCCAAAAAATCCAAAAAAACCATAAAATGTTTTGAAATAATCCAAAAAAAACCATAAAATGTCCCTAAAAAATCCAAAAAACTCATAAAATGTCCTAAAAAAATCCAAAAAAATCAAATATTCCAAAAATCCCCAAAAAATAAAATTTTTCAAAAAACAGTGACACTATCAGATCACTACACAGCTTTGAACTTCAACAAAATAAAAACATGCAAGTTTTTACAATCAAACAAACATTATAACATATATATCAACCCATCTTGCAAATCCAACCAAACGCATAAACTGTAACAAGAATCAATTCTACATCGAAGTAGGACCCCTATTTGTTTGTTGATCTTTGCTTATTTTATGATTTTATCTTTGGTGACATGTCTTTTAGCTTCTTCAGGATGTCTTCTACTAGAGAGGTGAGGATGGGGCATGTTCACTTGTTTGTTGTTTGTGGATTGTTTCTTATTCATAGGACGACTGAGTGTCTTAAGACATGGTTGTTTAAAACCATCGAGAACCTATGAGTCTAATGTAGATGAGAGCATTCCTTGTTTCATAGTGTCTTCCATGCAATAAGTATTTAGGTCATCTAAGGTTCTTATACCTAGATGCTTATACTTCATTATGAAATAAAAATGCAAACAATATTCAGATCATCTAGATGTTCATGTTATCTAGACGCTTATACTAAGTTGTGACATAATAAGCTCGATGATGATAAAAGCACTTAAAAGGCACAAGAGGCTTCATCACCTTCATTCTCTTCCATCTTGCATTTCATTTTCTTCATCTTTCTTGTTGCAGAGAAATCAATTGCTTGCTTTATACAATTGATATATGTCCCTTGAATCGAATCTCAAATCAATCAACTGCTTCTCAAAATTTCATGCCCCCTTAATCCATCATTGCAACACCTTGTCTTGTGTAAGCATCATTATAAATAAGCTTAATCAGCTCAATAAAATTCATTAGCTCATCAACCTGGCTATACTAATCATTTCCATCAATTATTTAGCTATGCCTATCAACTGTGCATTTTTAGGGTATGTGCAGGATCATGATGAGCCAAAAATTGGCAATATTATGGGTATTTGTAGGGTATGTGGCTGACGACTTTTTTTAACCCAAAATTGATGAAACGAAAGGGGTTTTTAGAGGATATTCTCATCTTTCCACCAATATAAATTATGCTTTAATTTGAATTTAATAAATAATTATTATTCATTTTCTATTAGAATTACGACTAAAGTCCCGATCGACAGGCTGATTGAAAAACATCTCTAACTTTCAAATGATATCACATTTTTTGAATCCAAAACATGCGTTACATTATATGCTTCACATACTATAGGATTAAAAAAATAAAAATTAAATTTCATGAAGTTTTGACCAAATTAAGGTGGTCAGACACACAAGTTTTTATATTTTTTAAAAGTTGTAATAAAAAAATAATAATTAATTATTTGCTTTGAAAAAAATTACAAAAAAATATGCATCACATCCGGACATGAGTCCTCTAGTTATATATAAAATATTATAAGGAAATATTATCATTTTATTATGGTTAGGGTGGTCAGACAGACACCTACTTCTTATTTTTTCCTTGAAATTTAAGTACTACTGCATTGAAATTTCAAATTTTCACCAAATAGATTTTATTTATTTTTAAATAAACCTAGTAGTTTAGAAACTACATTCAATTTTATACAGATTCTATTCTTACATATTTTTAAAATAATATTGATAACTTATTCAAATTTTTACGTCAAGTTGCCTAACACTGATTTTTCTAGATTTTTTGCCACTTAAGGGCCTATTTTTTCCATGATGATCCTGCACATACCCTTCATCAAATGTACATCATTTCTTTATCACTTGCACAATATCAAGTATCTAATTATTTTCTAGACATCTATCGAGAGATTAATCTTCTTACAATTTGCTCGATCGATCTCTCGAGGGGGCATATCATTCTTATCATAATCCTTACCAGGATATCCTTGGGGCATGTATCAGTTAATCATTTTTTTTCTTTGAAACAATGCGACAAGCTACATTGTCTCAAAGAGGGGAAAAATGTAGATGCATAAAAATGTCCTCTTAATCATTTTTATCCCTTGCATAATCATATCTCCATAAAACCATTAAAATATTATAAGCATTTACTCATAACCATAATCCATTTACATAATCATTTAGTCATTTATCCATTATTTATCCAAATGCATATTTCAATAATTCATTTCATAAATATTTATCATTTCATTAATCATCAACATATCCATAAATCATTTCATATTCATCCATTTACATAAATCATTTCACTTTGACTATTTGCATGATTATTCATTTGCATTAATCATTGAGATGCATCCATATTTCATTAAATAATTTAAAATTCATAAATCAAATTCCATGAAATTAGCTTAAAATTGCACATTAAATTCATAAATCAATTTCCATGGAATTAGTTCAAAATTGCACAATTTGAGCTTCCAAACATGAATCATGGAATAAATCACTCCACTCATTTCTCATTTCTCATTTTCACATTATGCATTCATCTATAAAAACCTCCTCCTTCTCACTTTTTGGGGATACACATTTTTATTTAAAAATTCAATTTCAATCTCTCTTCCACTCATCACAGCTTCTTGTTGCACTTATGCTTATAAAAATATGAGAGCATCAAATGCATAAATCAAGAATCATGGTGAAATAAGAAAACAATGGAGCTGATTTTCCTTTGAATGCATTTATTTTGGTTTTGCATAGTTTAGTTTGCATTTTGAATTTGTATTCATTTGGAAAGGCTTTATTGATGATATGCTGAAATTTTGATTTGAATTTATAGATTAAATCATTTAGCTTCTTCAGTTTTTAGCATTAAACACACATATATGTCTAATAAGTATTGTGTTTCTAGTTAGAAATTGAATGATTAAATGGACTTGATTAGTTTATGGGTATTTTTTATGTATATATGTTTGGATAAAGGACAAGTCATGTGGGTTCAATGTGTTACTTGTGTGTTGTTAATTTGATCTCAAGATCTATAGGACCTTATGTATAGGTTTGTAGATCAATTTATATGGCATATAATTAGATCAACTCAAATAGTATTTGTGAATATTTTTTTATTCTAGATTATACGTACTTAGATATAAGATGACCTTGCATGTGAAAATTGAGTTTGATATAGGTGCAAATAGTTGGTTGTCACCAATAAAATGCAGGTGATAGATGCCAAGTGTTATATACGCTATCGTAATGATTAGATTTATTTAACTAGTAGCATGAAGGTGAAGGATTTTAGGAGCTTGTTATGTTATGATATAGGATTAATGTATTCAACTATCACCAATATCATATAGGTGATAGATTCCAAGTGTAATCTTTGAATCTTAGGGTATAGTTGGCTTTCACCATTACCCTATATAATATAGATGCTTGAAACTACCCCTTACTAGGTTGGACCAAATTTTTCAGATGTCATGGAGGTGATATATTTCAATATTCAATGACTTCAATGGTTTATAGGTTATAGAAATATTATTAAAGGCCTTGTGTGATGCATTCTATTTTTTATTAGTGGATAACATGTTTTGAATGGACCCAAAACCATTTACAACAAGTTTTGAATGGACCCAAAACCATCAAGTTTTAAGGGGACCCAAAACCCACACAAAGAAGAACAAGTTGCTCTAAAGATGGATTCAAAGTAAACCAGTAGCAACAGGAAAGTAGTAAGCCCACAACCAACCAAAAACCAACAGGCTACCCAAAAAAGAACCAAGATTTACATGGATCTTGAACTCATTGGTTTTGATGGGACCAACAACCCATTACAACCCATTGGTTTTGATGGAACCACCAACCCACTGAAACAAAGTTTTGATTAGAACCTTAAAACCAAATCTATAGATTTTGAAGGGATCCACAACCCTATACAATCAAGTTTTGACAAGGACCTTGAACCCAAGAAAATAACAAGCAAAGCATAGATCAGGATCAAAGCTCCACCATAGAAGTTTCTAAGCCTAGAAAAACACCCTTTCCACCTTTATAGGAAAGGTCACCATAAATGCACAAGTCACCCATAACCTAAAACATGGGTTTTACATGGATCCCATAACCAAGAATCAAGGTTTCCACCATAAGGCAGCCACGAGCCGAACAACTCAGAGCCTCAAACAGCCCCCAAAAGCTACAATTTGCATCTTCCTTGCATCCCTTCACCATCTCCGTAAGAGAATAATTCTTACACCAACACATCTCTTCTCCAAAGCCACCCCTCTTCACCTCAATAGAAGAGGAATTCACCTTAATAGAATGAGCTATAGAAGAAAACGAGTGAAGATAGAAAGAATACCACCCCCAACACCAACAAACCGCCTCTCCCTTACACACCTTCTTCACCTCTATAGAAGAAGCATGCACCTCCATAGGATAAACACGAGAGAAAATAAAAAGTTGATAGCAAAGATCTTTACTTCCAGTCAAAATCCTCACCTCTATAAAAGACTTTAGACCAAAAAGTAAAGAATGGACTAAAAAAACCCTTATCAACATAAATTCTTTGAAACACACAAGGGTCTTGAAAATCTTCTCCCATAACCATATCTCTTCCAACAAAATAGGGGAGGTCCATGACCTAAAGTAGCAGGGGCTAAGAAAGAACCACCAATAAACATTCAAACCCCTACACGAACAAAAATGGAGAGAAACCTCCAACCAGTAATTACTCACAACCACCTCAAGAAACAAGGAGCCAACAAAAGAACAAGAGGTAGCATCACCAAGCCATGTGAGGCCATAGTCATAGGAAAAACTGGAGCCTCTTTGGGCATAACAACTGCCTAACTACAACAACAAAACATAACCAGGGGAAAGAAGCACCACCAAGGGAAATGAAAGAAAACAAGCATTAGGGAAAGCCAGCTTGGTGGCTATGACCATAAGATTTGATTCAAGACTACACTGTGGCTCTCCAAATAGCTTTAGAATCCTCACCACATTCACCCAAGATAGAAACCTACTCCTAGAAAAAATGTTTCTAGCAGCAACCACCACAAACACTCTAGCATTCATCCTTAGACAAGGGCCAAACCATAACATCAGGAGATCCTCAAACAGGGTAAAACCCACAATAAGAAAAGATCCCCCCTCCAAACTAGAAATAGCCCAAAAAAAAAGGCCATGGCCACCATCACCAAGAAGAATGATGAAAGAATCCCCTACAAAAGAGGGTCCAACGCAAACAGACCCCATTCCCATGGCACACCCCAACCAACAGTCCTCCCAAAGGAGCTTCCCCCATGATAGAAGGAAAGAGTAGAGGTTGCACTCATCAAACCACATGCTAAAACCAATAGTCTTCGTAGCTTCACCGTCCCTTTTTCCATCATCCTCTCCCTCTCTCGCAAGCACTAGCACAACCGATAGCTCCAGATCCACCTTGAACAAAGCACAACCACCAACGCCTCCTCTCAGATCTCCATTGCCCTCCTTTGAGTCTTCCTCTTCGACAGTTGATTTTGAACTCCCTCCACACGCACGCTCTCTCTCACTCCTCTCCATGGCTATGTTATTATTTACACTCATGCATAATGTTGTATGATGCATTTTGTTACATTTACACCTTTTCTAGTGTTATAAATTAGAATCTTATGGTATTAATCATTATTAAAAAAATATAAAATAAATAAAATAAGAATCATAAAACATAGATTTTACACATTACACTATATACGCAGGGAAAACCATTTTGAGTAAAAAAACCCCTAAAGCATCATTTTACATTTATAAAAGTAGTCTATTAAAAAATAGATTGAACCTAGGGACAATCCTCTACATACTTCCACATGGCCAATAATGTATCTCCTATACATAGTGATATAATTCACTATAAATATCAAAATTTATATTTCTCTAAAAAATATGGAACCTTGTTAAATATAGGAGAATGGATGAAAAAATACCTAAAAGGGTATTAGTCATACTATTCAAAATATAATCAATGATCTAAAAGTTATTAGAGTAATTATTTTTAATTTGATTAACTTAATAAATAGTATAATATATAGTTTTATAACCTTAAATTAGAATAATATGCAAATGTTATAAGGGTATGACCCTAATAGAAATATGTTCTAACACTTAATGATGACAAGTAGGATGTGATGATTAATTTTTATTATAGATGATAATAAATCTAGGAAAAAGGATGGTGAACACATAATGTCATATGGAATGCACCAACATTCCTTTTTTTTGGTAGGGATGTACGTAAAGGATAAGTTTTAGTGAACCATGCAATGTGAAAATACAAGAAGTAATTATGACTTGCTGGTTGATGTACCCCCTCTTGCTAGTTGATCACTATGTATTTGCAATTCAATCAATGTGTAATTATGTAAAATACAGTCATATGTTGTATATATTGTTATACTTATTCTCTTACCAATTATGATAATTGGTAGTATGGGTTCCTTGCTTGTGATCATAAATGGTGGAAGTTTGATAGAAAGGACGGGGCCTACAATGCAGTATAGGATGCATGGTCAACATTCATCTATGTGAGCATGTGATTTTTAATTTATTCATGTTGTGTATGTGTTGGGTATATGAGTTTGTCATATTGTGTATGGGTGATTCATACACAATTTATCGTATTGTTTATATGTGATGTATGTGAAAATGATTTACACTACATATGTGATATGCATGTAATATAGTTATGGTGCATACTTTTGATGTGTAAATGAGTTATTTACACTATATATATGTGACATATGCCTAAGCGATTCACCATGTGTACTTGTGAGTTGTACAATATCTAGTCACATTATGTATATGGGTGTGTGCAAAAAGATGGGGGACCAAAAAGTGGCCACCCCACTTTTTGGCCCACATGAAATCATAACACAAGCATGTTATAATGCACTCATGCTATCCATTATTTGAACAATAAAAAAACACATTCATTTTGCATTTTTTCTTCAACTCATGGCTTGAGAATCCTTCCAAGCATGCTCACATTGTTGCAAACCTCTTTTTTTATCCAAAGCATTGCCAAATCAACACCAAAATGCTATGAAGATTCCAAAGAGGTCAAAGAAGTAAGTAGTTTTAGGGGTGATCCCACAATAGTGGGTTACACTTTTTGGCCAAACTTGATATTGAATTGAACTTTTTTAACTAAATCTTCACTTTTAGACACCTATAGCTACTAAACCATGAGGAATTTGAAGATGATGCAAAGTAGTGATTTGTGGCATTTTATTAATAGATTATAAATATATATTTAAAAAAAAATGGAATCAAATTGCATTTCTTTTTCCATCTCCTTTAATAACTAGTTTTTAATAATAAACAATTTTTTAAAAAAGTGATGTTTATTGTATAACACAACTTTTTTTCTATGAAGGATAAAATTTAATTTCTTCGAATTTAGATTTGTAACTATGATATATAGCTCCTCTATTTGGTTTCATATTGTTTTATTGAATATTTTTTTATTAATTAAGTTTTGAAGTCAATCCAATTATAATTTAGACATAGGTTTACTATATAACATAAAAAATTTGTATGTATCGAAATTATTATTATTTTTGGATCAAAGACATCAATACCAAGAGCATAGATATATATTTTTCAAAAAAAAATGGTAATATACTATTTTTCCACATGTACAAAACATAAAGCTTGATTTTTGGTGAAAACCCTACATTCATGTAAGAAATAAAAATTTAATATAATAATCAAATTAAATATATTTAAAATTATAATTTTTGGGAAGCTTATAATAAGGACTACATACTTACAAAACATAAATTTTAAATGAATTCATTTGATCCCCCAAAACGTAAATCAAAAGTGGTTTTTTATCAACATTTTGATAGGTGTAGAGGAAACTCCATTATTGGTATGGTTTAAAACTAGCGAGGTTCTATCTAAGGGTGGTTTGATCAAACCATCTTCAATTAAAATATTTGAAATGGAAAATTTCAATGCTTAAATCATTATAATTTCTAAAAATATGTTATTTTAGAAAAAATCAGGATGTCCCAGAAAGTGTAACCTGTTATTGTGGCAAAATCCTTAGTTTTTTAGTGTCAAATTTAGATTAAATAGGTAGAATGAATTAGTCTTTTAATTGATTTTTTTTTAAATTTTAGGAATTGATAATTCACCCTCAAATGTTCAAAATCCCAATTTGTATTTTCTTCATGAAAACCCTCCTAAAGAACAACCACAACAAATACCTCCTCTAATTCATCATCATCCTCAAGGAACACAACAAAACATATTATGGAAAATTGAAAATAATAGAAAATAACTTGAGGAGTTAATTGCAAGGTTGAAATATCCTATAGGAACAAATTCCCATAGGACCACCCTTGTTTAATAAGTACAATCCAGTGTGTCTCCTGTAAAATTAGTTAGAGGGAAAATAAATAGTTGGCAAGACAAGAGGGAACAAAATAATAATTTTACACAAAAAAATTATCATTTGAACAAGTTTTTGAATTATGACTTGTGTGCACTCTTCACTGACCCATGAACTAGTCAAATCTTACATGGTGCATGCAAGAGGCTCCCTATCTATTGGTGTCACCATAATTTTTGGGATAGGTGGTAGATGGTTTTTTACCATCCTCCATGCAATAACTATTAGGTGCCACAATAATTTTTGAGACAACTCTATTGTGAGTTTTTCTAAACAATTAGATCCCAAATTACTTTGACATTGAGTTCCAAGGTAGTGTTGGGGCTCCACACAAGATAACCCAAACTAGGCACTGAGACCACTAGATAAACTAGAGTTAGAGCATGTGACTACCCCTTCCATTGTGAAGGAGGGTGTTGAGGTGGAGATCTTAGAGTCGATTAGCTAGCTCACTTAGACCCCTTATACAACATTCTAGGCCTCTAGTTTAGGATGATGTGGGTGAGTCTTCTTGGCATCAAGTTATACCTTATGTATTTTGGTCTTGTGAGTCTCTTTGTGTTTATTATATTGAGGATAGTCAAGATGTATGTGCCCAAGATACATTTACAATGGATCAGATGGTCATGATAGAATCTTTGTTGAGTGAGACATTCAACTTTGATAGTCAAGTAAATGTCAATAAGTTCATTTAATTCAATTTATTAAATTTTATTTTAAAATATAAACTAAATTATTAGAATATTACAACAAACTTTTAGGGCCACAATGTTCACCTTACTTCCAACAGTCCTCCACCTCCCTATTGCATGATAGTGTTGAGTGCAGAGGTATGTAACTAGTAAAGAATTATAA